>CM059229.1:11987443-12134943 GCA_030347435.1 Clarias fuscus | reverse complement strand
ACAGTATAAAGAAATGTAAGGATTCTTATATTCAATGCATGCTTTTCTTTAATGTGACATTTAAACTGATTCAGAAAAAGTTTTAGGCCTGAGACTGATTTTTTTGTTCTGTATTGCACAGTACATACTGCATACTGTGGTCTATACATGATTACCCCTGAGAAAAGAACTGAAGGCTAACTCCATAAAAAAAATAAAAATAAAAAAAAACATAGAAAAACTCTACAAAAGAAAAAAAATATCAATTTGTGAGATCTTACAAAACCCTGAGGGACTCAAGATCTAAATTCCACCTTCAACCTAAGGGTTTCTAACCAATAACAGACGAGACTGAATTCTTGTAAATAATCATAACATAGAATCTGATATTTCTTAAACTCATAGAAGTTTAGAAATAGTTTTTTCTTTTTATTTCAATAATTATTATATTATTGAATATTTACAAATTACTAATCACTTAATTATACATAAATGTTGTTTAGACTGACACTGATATTTAATAATTAACAAATTTTTGTCTAAAAACACAATGATTTAACTCCTGCCTTTGTGCTCAATGTCACTCACATACTCATCAGCTATACCGCTTTATCCTGTATACATGGTCTTGGGGGGCCTGGAGCCTATCTCAGGAGATTTAGAGCAAGATCCTGGATGGGGTGCCAATCCACACTACGGGCAATTTGGGAATACCAGTCAGCCAAATCAAAATTTTTTTGGACTTTGGGAGGAAAACAGAGTATCTGAAGGAAACCCACCAAGTACGGGGAGAACATGCAAACTCCATGCACACAGACCCGAGGTGGAACTCGAACCTGGAAGTGCAAGGCGACAGTGCTAACCACTGAGCCACCGTGCCGCCTATAACCAACAATATAAGACTGAATTCTTACACAGGGGCTTGCTAAATGTTCTGCAATCCTTTTAAAAATGATATTGCAATTTATTGATACAGATATATTCCTGACCATCTTGGCAAAAACATACAAACAAACAAAAAAAAAAACAATAACTTTATATTTTGTATCGTTTTTTATTTCCTTCTTCCCATGTCCTTTAAATGGCCCATAATTTACTATTTCTTTAACAAGATAACCCAGGTATTAGAGGTCTCCCAAGGTGTTGGTAATTGTTCCAGTTGAAATAACCCTCAGATAATGCGTTTGTACAGTATCATCACTTCTCCCCAAAATGCACACTGACTTGTTTAAACCCAGGCCAATAAAAAAAAAGGAAAAATGACAAAAAGCAGGCAATATTTTTTCCCTCAATTTTTATTTTTTTTATTTTTGTGTAGATACCCATGTAAATTATTAGAAATAATCGTAAAGTTAAAAAAAAAAAAAAAAAACTACAGTATAGAACCTCTTTCAGGACTAAAAAAAAAGAAACATGGTTGAATTTATTTGAGTGTAAAACAGGACATGTACAAAAATGACTTAACATACCCTCATACTATTAGTAAATATATATATATATATAATATAACTCCATAATATGGGCAGCAATGTTGCACTTTTAGAAAATAAAGACACAGTATAAAGCTATTTTATTTTCTTCTTCCCATGAACACTGTGAGGAGAAATTGAGATGATGCAACATCCTGTTGAATATTCTAAGTGTTTCACATGGGTGAATTTGTGCTGGTACAGTAAGAGGGTTGAGGAATGCCATAGGACACTATATTTCATTGTGTAGTATATGAAATGTATAAAACATAAATGTATCATTAAAAAAAGCAAGTTCTGACCAATGCACAGACAAAACCTTTCTTTTAATTATACTGTATAGATTTATAAGCACAATATCAGTGGGACAAAAATGATACCTTATTCATTGAATCAACATGAAAGAAAACCTGTTCACACAAACTGACTTATAATTGTACTTCATTTAAAGGGGACCTTTAATCTAAAAATTACTTTTTAATAAGTTTTAGCCATTAAGTCTGTGTATATAAACAAATTAGAGAAAAGAAATCTTTTGCTTTTAGCCATTGTTCCATTTTTGTATTGATGGTATGATATAATACGATTCCCTCCTTAAGCGTAATGCTCAGTTCTGCATGTCTCTGGGGGTGTGGCCCAGCAGGAACTCATTCTAATTCACATACAGTAGACACTGAAACAGCACAGTTTGGGGAGGAGTGAAATGAAGAGAGTTTGAGCTATGGAAAAAAATACATTGTCTGAGGGGGATTTGAGCTGGAACATCAATACACATTTTGGGGGAGCTCTGAGACCTGTGTTAGCTTGTTAAATAAATTGTAACATATGGGACCTTCAAAACAGCCATTTTGGTTGACAAGGCAAGTATTTTCTTCAGGCTGTGTGTGTTCAAATGTGTGTAATTTATCCTGTATTTACGTTCTGCTTCACAGTTGTGAGGGAATTATTAGACCTGTAAAGTCTTATAAAACTTTACTTTACTTTAACTATAAGAACAGCTTTACTAGAACATTTTATTTTATGTCTCATAAAACTTTTTCATTCTACGACTGCTTTTGTTGGAATGTAAAGGTTGTAAAGGTGTGATCTGCTGAAATTCATTTTCAAATGATTACACGACAGAAATTAGGTTGAACCTTTCTGAAATATTCCTTTAAAAAGAATTTTTTGACAGCAGGAGCTTGGTGGTGTTTTAAATTTCCACAGCTCTGTGAGCTGATACACATATCTATGGGCTGAGTGAGGGGATGTGTGAAAGACGTGAGAGAACAGATTTTTTTTTTCTCTTGATTTGACAAATGCACACTTTGACAGATCATCATGTAGGAGTGGTGAGAAAATTATTCCAACACCTTTACATAATAGAGACGTAACTGTCACAAGCTGACACTTATAAGAGTGTGTTGTCTACTTAATGGTTAATGCTTTTGTTACTAGCTGGTTAGATGTGAGGAGCTTGTCCTTGCGTCAAGTATGTGTAAGCTGTTTTGTGGGGTGGAATGTGGAGGTGGCTGAAGGCTGTGGAGGATGCAGGGACTGGTGCGCCCGCTTGTCTCCATCTGCAGCTGGAGATGGTAATTATAGTTGGGAGAGATGCCCGCAGCATGATGCCAGCTGCCAGTGGGACTGCCCGGGCAGGCAGAGGCAGACTGCAGCGAGAGCCGAGAGCCAGCACAGCTCCCTTGGCCTCGGCCAACAGCGCCATCAACACCTGCCAGTGAGCCGCTGGGCCACAGCCGTCCCACACTGCATGAAAGAGAGAGAGAGAGAATGGGAGAAAAAAAGAGGGAGCGAATGTTCTCTCGTACTGTTACAGTTTGAACAGGTGACCTGATGTAGACACGTATATTTTAGCTTTTAAAATTATGAGCTTCCTTTCTTTAGTCTGCTATCACATGCTCATCAAATCTCCAGAAATGGTCACTGATTGTGAGGAAAACAATCACAGAGTCATGCCGCAGTTGTTCCCTCTAGTGTCTGCATAAGGGTACTGCAAGGAAATCTTACTCGTATACAAGCGTATTGTACAAACCTCAAAACAATGGTAAATTTTGGGATTCAGGACTTGATATTGAGGAACCTCAAGTGTTAATGATATCGAACCAATCCACTTGTTCTTGTCAGTCACAGAAACACTTCTCTACTTTCGCATCCTTTGCAAAAATGATTTACGCAATTAAATTCAAAATGAATGTATATTCAAGTTCTTTATAGTAGAAGTCTGAGAGAGTTTTTTAAATTTATCTATTTATTTATTTATTATTTTTTTTACATCTTGCCTGTCCCTATACTGTAGGTGAGAAAAAAAGTTTACTTACAGGTAGGCTAAAAGACATTCAAACTCAATTTCAGAACAAACATTTATTTATAATTTTTTTGATTTACTATTTATATTTGATCAAAAGTTTACTTACTTTGCTAGTATTTGATGGCATTTGCTTACAACATTTGGGCTAGTCCACAAGTTTCTTACATTAGATTATTGTGATTTTGACCTTTTCTTTCTGACAGAACTGGTGAAAAGCAGTCACATTTTTTCACTACAGTCTACAAGTTAGCTATGGGATTCAGGTCGGGGATTAGTGATGACAGCTCCAGTGCTTTCACTTTGTTGTCTTTATATTAAGATTTTGTTACTTTGGAAGTATGTTTACGATTATTAACATTCTGGAAGACCCTAGACGGCTTGCTGACGTAGTGGTCGCCTTGCACCTCCAGGGTCCAGGTTTGATTCCGGCCTCTGTGTGCATGGAGTTTGCATGTTCTCCCCATGCTTGATGGGTTTCCTCCCACAGTCCAAAGACCTGCAGATTAGTCTAACTGGCATTCCCAAATTGTGTGTGGAGAAATTGAGTGTGTGTGCCCTGCGCTGGATTGGCACCCTGACCAGGTGGTACCCCGCCTCATGCCCTAAGTCTCCTGTGATAGGCTCCAGGCCCAGCACGACCCTGAATACAGGCTAGAGCGGTATAGAGTAAATGAGTCGAAGACCCTATCTTTCTGGTTGAGGTCTTGAGGTGTTACTTTGGTGTGTCGATAATACTCCTCATGATACCACTCATTTCCTGAAAAGTCCCATTTGTAGCAAAACACCAAATACATGCTGCCTTTTCTGTAAGCCTTTACAGTTGGGATGATGGTCTTTGATAAAAGTTTGCTTTCATTGTCAAAGTGAACATGTAATGGGTTTGTTGATAAGTTTTTAAATTATGAGGAAACCAGTGCATTTTAGTTTGTCAGACTGTAGGATTAGTCATAATACCGTGTCTCTGAAGAGCCATTCTTCACAGTGGTACAGTAGTTGGCCGTGATGGAGCTTGAAACATTAATCCTCTGTCCAGTAAGCCACAGCCTTAACCACTACACCAGTGCGATGATATGGGAGAATTTGGGGAAATCATGCAGCGATATTCTGGACCAGGTGCAGGGGTTTGATGGTGCACTTGCAGAGGTGATTCACAATAGTCTATCTTGAGAAATTAGGCTACTGAGAAATATACCAGTTAAAATAATGACAATCCAATTGAATGTTTTCGGTTGAAACATAGAGTGAAAAACTCCTCTGAAGTGGTGATCCAGTTATTAACAGTAAGCTGATTGTAAAGTGATCTAGTTATGAAATGGAGCAAGCCCTGCACAAGGGAGAACAAACAGCTTTATGCTGGAGTTTGATGACAAAAGTCTCTTGAATCAACTGCCTCTCTTATGCAAAGTTTTTGGTAAACTATGGATGTATGCTATGGATAATTAAAGTTTCTTTACACCAGGGTTCACAAGGGTTGAAAGGATTTGCATGGCGTGCTAAATGATGAGGTGATAGGTTTTCTGGTAAGCAGCTGAATTTCTGGTGTACGATGTTGTTGTGCTATCCTGTAAGTTGGTTTCTAATGATGACTAGATGACTTAAAAAACGTCCATCACTAGATGAAAATGATGTCCATGTCATTTGATCTGATTTAGAATATGATCTCTAGTGTTGTATGTACCATAACTTGGCAATCTCTGTTATAATAGGTTGGCTCATCTGTTCTTGAGGTTGACATTCATCTGTTCTTTTTTACATAGCTTGAGGGGCAGTAACATTTCCTCTATCACTGTGGTTAACCTTATCACTTCTGCTTCCTAACCCTGACCTGGTTGGTTAACACTGAAAGATGTAGAGCCAGAGATTCACTTTTGCTCCGGAATGAATACACACTCAGTGTCGGTGTAACCTGACCTGAGAGGCCCGAGCCACTCCTGTGAGTGACCGCTGGGGTTTACTAAGCTCCTGGTGAGTGCAGATGCAGATGGTGTGGGTGTAGCAGCGTATGAATTTCTAATGCTTGAGGGTGAAGTGGTGCGGGTCGAGGCAGATGCCCGCTGGCCCCACGAGAGGCCGTTTACGCGGGCAGCCACGGGCCCTCATGGTACAGCCAGCTGCTGCTGTAGCACATATCAGCCACATGCTCCCCATGATGCAGCTCCCAAACCTCCTAATTCAGCTCTAAAGAGCTGCCAGAATATAACAAATCACTTTTTGTTTAACTTTTAAGATGATCTCTGTTTAACTAAAAAAAATCTATATGGTATGTTTGTCTGGTAAAGCAAGTTTACACATCCAATAAGCTTCTTCTGAATTGAGAACTCTCCACTGGTGTTTTTTTTTTTTTTTTTTTTACTGTTTATGATTAAAACACAGGTTCAACCTGTGAGGAACAAATATTTAAACTTTCTACCTCAGAAGTTATCATGCTTGAAGATGTAAATCAATAGACAAATTAAAGCGAACTGGTATTTAAATGTAGCCCAGATGCCAAAATAGTGTAAACAAATGACATAATTAGCTTTAAAAACATGTAGACAGTAGGTAAAGAAAATCAAACTGACTGAACTATTGAACTGTTATTTCTGCCAAATCCAGTGCTGAAGCCAAACATTTGCAGTATGAAACATATAACTGACTGATTACCTCAGATGGGCCCAGTTTCTTGGTGGTGAAACTGTTACAAATTACCTACGTTTCCAACTTTGAGAGTTTTCTGTATAAGACAGAATGATCATAAAACAGGAACTACTACGGAAAAAATATGATTAGAATACACAGTTTGTGTGAACACATGATAAGTACTGGACCATTACTAAAAGAAATTATGATTGAAATTAATATGATAACACAATGTAGATGTCATGGTTCTAGCTGGTGGTTTGGCTGGCTAGACCGGCTGATGTACTTGCCGTGGGCATAGAGGGTAGGCATGCACGCAGAGGGGTTTCAAACAGAAAGAGTCTTTATTTACAAAACTCAAAAAACAGACACAAACCAACAAAGGAACCAAAACAACAAACTCAAACTAAAACTAGGGCTCAGGAAAAACACAGGGAACGGCGCACTAACACAGGGAACGGCGCGTTAGACAGGGCTAGACAGGGGACAGGGCTAGACAGGGGACAGGGCTGGCCACGAGACAGGGCTAGACAGGAGACAGGGCTAGACAGGAGACAGGGCTGGCCGTGAGACAGGGCTGGCCGCGAGACAGGGCTAGACAGGAGACAGGGCTGGCCGCGAGACAGGGCTAGACAGGAGACAGGGCTGGCCGCGAGACAGGGCTAGACAGGAGACAGGGCTGGCCGCGAGACAGGGCTAGACAGGACACAGGGCTGGCCGCGAGACAGGGCTAGACAGGACACAGGGCTGGCCGCGAGACAGGGCTAGACAGGAGACAGGGCTGGCCGCGAGACAGGGCTGGCCGCGAGACAGGGCTAGACAGGAGACAGGGCTAGACGCGAGACAGGGCTAGACGCGAGACAGGGCTGGCCGCGAGACAGGGCTGGCCGCGAAACAGGGCTGGCCGCGAGACAGGGCTGGCCGCGAGACAGGGCTAGACAGGAGACAGGGCTGGCCGCGAGACAGGGCTAGACAGGAGACAGGGCTGGCCGCGAGACAGGGCTAGACAGGAGACAGGGCTGGCCGCGAGACAGGGCTAGACAGGAGACAGGGCTGGCCGCGAGACAGGGCTAGACAGGAGACAGGGCTGGCCGCGAGACAGGGCTAGACAGGAGACAGGGCTGGCCGCGAGACAGGGCTAGACAGGAGACAGGACTGGTGAGACAGGGCTAGACAGAAGACAGGACTGGAGACAGGGCTAGACAGGAGACTAGAGACCAGATGGGTTAGTGGTTAGTGAGGTTAGTAGCTACATGGAATACTGGGGACACTGGATGCTGACCTAACCAGGTTAGTATCTAAAGGAGTTAGTGGCTAACCGGGTTAGTACTGACCTAATAGGGAAACAGAAAACAAGAAGCAAAGCACACATGAGGCTATTCCAAACTGGCGGCTAACCTACTAGCGACCAGGACCACTAGCAGTCAATCCCACTAGAGGCTAGCCTACTGGAGGCTAACCCTACTAGCGGCTAACCCTACTAGCAGCCAAGGCCTACTAGCGGCTAACCCTGCTAGCGGCTAGGCCCTCATGTGGCTACACAAAACTAAACAGACACTGGGGTGACACAGAACAGTACTTACACAGGAGGAGACACAGCCTAACTAAACACTGAACAAGGCAGCTCCATGAATCCATCAGAACAAGGAACTTACAGAAAACAAAACTAGAGCCCTCTTGAAAACAAAGGTTACAAAACATAAACCAAATATAAACTTAAAGAAACAAAAAGGAATGCCCACATGATGGTATACAAAGAAACAGAAACATACCAAAACAATGCTCGACCCAGTTTCCCAGAACAAACTGCTATTTATAGAAACTTTAATGAGGCACCTCAGTTCAGGTGAGCACTCATCACCTGACTGAGGTGCCTTCTGGGAAACTGAGTCGACCAACAAAAACTACAGACAGAAACAGTGACCTCTAGTGGAGGTTCCTAACAGTAGAATAGTCGAACACAGAGGGTCACAACATACCAGGGAGTGAAAAATAAAACATGCTGTATGAGCAGTCCAAAAAAAAAAAAAAACTAATTTGCTAGCAATAGCTGGCTATACCTTTAACTAAGCCTTTTAAGCATTGATTACTGTAGCTACCATTGGTGGGAAGAGCAAGTCAAATTCTTCCACTTTAACCAGGTACGAGTTTCATAAAAGTTATTTATACTTTCACTTAAGTATAACTTCTCAGTGTTTTAGCATCTGAGTGATAAAATGCTGGTGATGGAACAGAACCCAATAGCTATTAGACAATGTTGATCTCCAAACAAGAGATATAATGCACCATGGAAGAACTGAACAATTACAGAAAACTGAAGAGCATGGACGTAAAAGAGAACATAAGGACCAGATGAAAACACACTCAGCTGAAAGAAGGATCCAGGCCATTTGGCTTTCTAGCTTATGTTTAGATTTTTAATTTAAGGTAAATAACATTAAGTACTGTAATAAAGCAAGATGTAAGTCAACAGGAGCTCTAGCTCTCTTAAGAAAGGGATTCACCATCACAGTCTCATTCTGCCTGGTGAAGTCTCCTGTTCTCCTCTGTAAGAACATGGCTTCATGTTCCTAATGAGAGTGTGTGCACGGACACCTGACGCTCCATAATCACAGCTGAGAGCAGAACTAGGAGGGTAAGTGGTCATCATCTTCATGACCACATCTGCATTTGTAGCAAAGGACAAAAGGTGTAGCCAGGAGGAGGAGTGGAGAGGCCACCAGCAGAAGCAGGCCAAAACCAGCAAAGATCCCTACTACCTGGAACAAAAGATTGAAAACAAAGCTGTATACAATATATGTACAAATCAGCTCTAGTTATAAAACATAAAGAATGGTGACATAACCAATAATGGAAACCCTGTAGGAAATCCATGTGAAACTGATAAGAACATGCACAGCGTGTGTGACATACTGTACAATGACCGACTTTATTACATGTTTGTGGGGTGGAATGTTTAAATGATTAATCAATTAAGAAATTAATCAAAGTTGGTGTTGTCATGGTCAGCATATTATTGTGTGTAGTGTGTCAAAAGAAAGTTAACCTAAAAGCTAGTTAACCTTCGAGTATGTTGTCATATTATTACATTATTATTACTATGTATGGAGGTGTTCAAGTTAAACTGGGACTTGTGATGAAACTGACGATGAATGAAGGTATAAAACTGATTGACATTTATAGAAGACTTTAAGAACAGTGATAAAACCTGATAAAACTCTTAAAGTAACGCTTTGAATTGCGCAATTAAAAAAAAAGACACGATCCGGGCCCAGGTGGCTCGGTGTCCACTCCATTCGTTCCTTCCAACATTCAGTGAGTGGAGAGTGCCTGATCTTTGAAAATCTTCTTGCCAACTTACAGAAGAGATGCATCTGTGAGAACTGTACACGCCATCATTCACGAAAAATGCTTGTACATTACAGGAGTTATTGCCACATCCCCTGTCTAGTCCTGATCCCGCTCCAAACCATTTCCACATTAAAGGGGCTATTAAGGGAACTCCTGGGAGGCGTACGGAGAAAACTTTCTATCTTGATGATATCCAAGCGCTAGTGAAACACTGTGATAAGTGCATTAGTGTAGCAGTAACTGTTCTGTTATTCTGCACAATCAAAAGTCCCAGTTTGACTTGAATGCCTAATAATATTATAGCATTAAGTATTGCTATTAAATCGTATTCTCACATTATTACATTGAGAAAAGACTTGGTAAAGTAGTTCATAAAATTACAAACCTCCTTACATTTTACTCTTTCCATCATTTTGAGAAATGTGGGAACAGATAGAAGATAGATAGACAGAAAATGAGAGGGAAAAGGAAACTGTCCTGTTACTACTGGACCAGAACATTACATACCACAAGGGGCTCTAATCACTAATCAGGGCTCTGTGGCTTACACACTCTTGTCTCTTGCCAACCACTGGCTTAATTTTTATTGGCAGAGTTTTCACAAGGTGTGTCAGTAAATTTGGGTTTAGCTCATGTGCATATGCCCACTAACTGAAATGAAATGGATCTAAATCCTTAGTAGTAGTAGTAGTAGTAGATCGGAAAAGTTCCTTAATGTTGTGTAAGTACTGTATAGAGTTGTGTTTCACATACAGTACCTGTGTGCGATGCCAGATGACAGAGGCTCTGGAATGACCCAGTTTATTCCGACATGGTCCTTTGTCATAGTGAATCAATAAGAAGTCATCCTAGAAAATTATACAGATTAGAAATGTAGGTAACGTAGGACAATGTTAATAAATCTATAGTCTTCACAATTGACTTGGGTTGCCAAAGTTCAGTAAAAAAAACTACTTCTCAAAAACCAAAAAACTAGACAACTAGTTTACTACAGTAGAACCTGAAACTAGCTCATAAAATGTTACTTGGAAAAGGGAGACACTTATTTCTTTTTCTCAGCACACACATTTCTGATGTCCTGTAATTATCCATAACCCTCACAAACCTCCAAACATCTGGATGTTAAAAGAGTATTTGAACATCAGTGTTGATAAGTTTATCTCTTTATAGTGAAACTTTTTATGTTCATTTATACATTTCAAGCAGAATAATATATTGAAACAAATATCCAGTTTGATTATTACTTAACAGTTTAAGTTTAAAAATATTTTTGTGGCCTTAATCTATTGGAGGAGGTTTATGATGGATTGGAATGGGCATCCAATTTATTCAGTATCTTATAAAATAAAGGTTCAGGTAAATTTATGCTACTGTGCCTACAGTAGCTGTGCCTAATAAATAGGCAAATTAGAGTTTTAGTGTATTTAATGCAGAACCTTGCATAATGTCATTATTGGTCGACTCACATCCAGAGACTCCAGGCAGTACCAGCAGAAGGCATGCTTGCAGTTCTTGCACAACATCTGTGCGCAGCCCTCGTCTCTCTCGATAAATATGCTACACCTTGGACAGAGCTTGATTGGTGCCTCGCCTTCTTTACTTCTTCTACTGATACTAGAGAGTGAGAGAGACAGAAGACAGAATCCAGTTTCAAAAGTGTGCATAATGATAACAGTTACCTGCTAAGGCTGAGGAAGATACACTGGAGGGAACGGCAGGGGCACACTTCTTCTGTCTCTCTCACTCTCGCACAGAGTAAGAGAGACAGAAGACAGAATCCAGTTTCAAAATTGTGCATAATGATAACAGTTACCTGCTAAGGCTGAGGAAGATACACTGGAGGGAACGGCAGGGGCACACTGTACACACATTTACACACTCATTCACACCTTTAAGTACATTTAATCACCAATTAGTCACCCTCAGTAGCATGTTTTTTGTTAATTGGCAGGAAACCTGAAAACCCCCAGAGCAAACTCCATTAGCAACTCTCACACGCACTGACAGCAACCTGAGATTAAGATCAATCGGGGAATTGGGGCAATGCCACTCACTGTGCCTCTGCACCGCCCAGATAATAACATAATTGCAACATGTCACATAAGAATGTTTTATTTACACGAAGTCAGTAATCTCGACAGTTCCAGTGTAACAGGAAACGATATGTAACTATTATCCTCGCATCTTCTCAGCTTAGTTAATGTGATGTCATATACAAGAGCATTGTATTACTGTATATACAGGGTGGGTGAAAAGTAACTAGGCATTAAAAAATAGTAATAAAGTCCATATATCTAATTTATTGAAACTTTACCGAATGTTTACTGAACCTGTGGTCATCAGCTTTGCATGACAATTGCATGCCTTCACGCTACAGATGTACCAGCTTTGTATGAACTTGTATGTCTTTCCTTCTAGTAAATCCGGACACACCGTTGCATTACTCTCTTTCACTGAAAAACAATGGAATTCCACACTCCGGTCTTAGTTTGCTCCTCAACAGTCAGGCGTTTGGCTATCTTTGTTTACGTTGCACATGCTGCCTCTAGTGGCCGATGCCTGCACTATCAACGTCGGAAATATGAAATACTATTTACTATCGTCTAGTTTTCATCATGACTCCTCGTCTATAGCCATTAAATATTGCCTAGTTAATTTTCACCCACCCTGTACAATTACCAACAATCAAACAAAAAAAGACTATTATGTATTATGTATATTATGTATTTTTCACTTAAAGATATTATGCTATTCAAGCTGAAGGCTTTCTGTCATCTTGTTATTGTAGCAGCAAAAAAAAAAAAAGGGCAAAGTATCTATTCCTACTGTCCCCATACTGGTATGGATTTTACAGGCTAAAGAATTTACCTGTTCTCTACAGAAAGTGAAGTGATGATGGGGAGGGACCCCTGGCATGCCTGCCCTGTGTGCCAGTCAGCGTGGCAGGCTGAGCAGAAACGTAGGCTGCAGATAGGGCACTGCACCAGCTGCGGCTTGGGTAACTCTGCTTCCCGCAGTTGGCACACTGCCTGACAGGAGGAGGATGGGCACCAGGTCCGGCAGGGGTCCAGAAACACCTCTGCATGACAAGGAGTGAGGAACATTGTTATCTTTTATGGTATAATCAGCTCTGTGTTTGAACTTTGTGTAAAAAAAAAAAAAAAATCTAAAGCAGCAAACAAGATTCTTCTTCTTTATGAACCATCATCACACTTGATGGTTGGTTGCAATGACCTATGACTTCTTGCAGAGGGTCACTGCTATAAAGGTCAGTTACTGTAGGAACTCCAAACACACACACATCCACACTGACACTACAGGTAGTTTTGGAAATGTTTCCTAAATTGCGTATAAAATCTCTAAATAACTAATGTTTTGAACAATTTAGAGCTGAAATGAAATAAAGAACATAAACTTTAACATAATCTTGAATTCAATTTTCATTTTCAAAACTCGCTTGCTAATCCTATGTAGTTAGTGATTGCCTAAAGTCTGGAACCAACCGACATAACCAGATGCTACGTTTCTTCTTCCCTAGTGATGCTCTGCAAATCCTTTACTGCAGCTGTCCTTATTTCCTTTTTGTTCCCGTGCTGTTTTGCCTTCAGCAAATGAAATTAAAGCTCAACTGGATTCAGACTTGGCCATTGCAGAACATTCTACTTCTTTGCCTTAAACAATCTTGGGTTGCTTTTGAAGTATGCTGCGGGTGGTCCATCTGGACTGTGAAGTGCAATCCAGTGGGTTTTAGAGCATTTGCCTGAATCTGAGCAGATAATGTAGCTCTATATGCTTGAGAAATTATCCTGTTGGTTTAGTCAGCAATCACATTATCAATAACTACAAGAGAACCGAGTCCACTGGCGGATTTACATGCCTACACCATAAGGTAAAGTGGTACTGTATGCTTTGGATCAGGAGCAGTTTCTCCTTTTCCCTGCATTTTGCAAGCATTGACAACTCTTTGGAAGAGAAATAATAAGGGAATGACATACAGCTGGCCATGGATCAGCTTAGTTATTATTTAATTTCAACTCCAATACACTCTGGTAGGCAGCTGAAAAAAAAGTCAATATATGGCGAAAGGTTTTTGGTTCTTCCCCCAACTGTGTTGCCAGCATACAGAATGTCTTTGTATGCTGGAGAATAACAATTTTCCTTCCCCTCAAACCTGGTCCAGCATGACAAGCAAGGCCCATGAACATAGCTCACAAGGTTGGAGTGAAATATCTGGGGTATCTGGCCTGGTCGGAACATTTTTGGGATAAACTGGAACACTGACTGCATCCCAAACCTTCTCACCGTTGTGAGTGCCGAACTTCACTAATGCTCTTGTGGCTGAATAAGCAAAAATTCCCACAGGCATGCTCCAAAATCTAGTGGAAAGCCTTCCTAAAACAGTGGTGGTTATTATTGCAGCAAACAGGGGACTTGGGAAATATATAAAGGATAAAGGAAAAGCTACCTTCATTTTACATCATCTGTAATCAAGTCAATTATGATATGCAGAAGAATTTACCTTGCTCAAACTGTAGTCTTTTGTACTTCTGCATGACATCTACAGCAACCAAAGAATCAATCTTCAGAAGGTACAGTAAGTGAAAAATATACAAATATTTTGACATTTTTATACAAATAATAATAAAAAAAAAACAGAGGATGTACAATTATTAATACCTTATAAAACACACATCAACCTTGCCTTACCTCATTCTCAAGTAATTGTCCCTGTCTGGGGCAAGCTGAATCCGGACAGCTGATTCCTGTCTGCGAACCTTCTTTGATCAGTAGCTCCACATACTGCTTCAAACACTGCAAGACAGTTTTTATCACGAGTAAAACTGAAATCGGTGTTTGAAGCCATCTATATCAATCTATCTATTACCCTATTGAAGCCATTGTGTTTTAATTAGAAAATGGTGAATTAGCATGGATGATCAGGATCTGGAGGTTGCTTTTGCATGCTCTGTAGGTTAAAGGTTAAACCTGAGCTCCAATTCAGGTGAACCTGCAACATGTGTATTGGAGCTTCTTACCTGGATACAGAAGATGCACTGGCACTGCGAGATGCTGGTCATATGTTCTAGCGGGACATCTTCAAGGCACAGCTTACACGGCAGCAGGGTTGCCATATCCCTATCCTTACTGGCACTGGCTTGAGGGCTGCTCATGGTGCCTGCATCTGGGGAACTGAGACAAGGCAATCTCTCATGTTCTATTCAAATAATACTTAATTCCTACATGAGCCAGAAAAAAAACCCCAAATGAAATAAGGTGTGAACTTCACCCGGGACATTGAAGGACTCAAGTGGAGGGAAAAAGCAGTTTGTAATTGTCAGGTGCTTACAAGGGGGATTGCAATTGCAATGATCACATTGACTAGATGAGGTGAACCAGTCGACTGGCCAGTGATCAGAATCTTGGTTTGATGACCAAAAAGTTAATTAGTCATGACCGGTTATTGGCCAATCAGCCTCAAATATACACACATGGACAAAATTGTTGGTACCCTTCGGTCAATGAAAGAAAAACTGAAAATGATCACATAAATGACTTTAATCTGACAAAAGTAATAATTTAAAAAAATTCTATGAATGTTAACCAATGAAAGTCAGACATTGCTTTTCAACCATGCTTCAACAGAATTATTAAAAAAAATAAACTCATGGGACAGGCATGGACAAAAATGATGGTACCCCTAGCAAATATTGAAAATAATGTGACCAAAGGGACATGTTAATTCAAGGTGTGCCCACTAATTAGCATCACAGGTGTCTACAATCTTGTAATCAGTCAGTGGGCCTATATATAGGGCTCCAGGTAGTCACTGTGTTGTTTGGTGACATGGTATGTACCACACTCAACATGGACCAGAGGAAGCGAAGGAAAGAGTTGTCTCAGGAGATTCAAAAGAAAATTATAGACAAGCATGTTAAAGGTAAAGGCTATAAGACCATTTCCAAGCAGCTAGATGTTCCTGTGACTACAGTTGCACATATTATTCAGAAATTTAAGATCCATGGGACTGTAGCCAACCTCCCTGGACGTGGCCGCAGGAGGAAAATTGATGACAAATCAAAGAGACGGATAATCCGAATGGTAACAAAAGAGCCCAGAAAGACTTCTAAAGAGATCCAAGGTGAACTTCATGCTCAAGGAACATCAGTGTCAGATCGCACCATCCGTCGTTGTTTGAGCCAAAGTGGACTACATGGGAGACGACCAAGGAGGACACCATTGTTGAAAACAAATCATAAAAAAGCCAGACTGGAATATGCCAAACTACATGTTGACAAGCCCCAAAGCTTCTGGGAGAATGTCCTATGGACAGATGAGACAAAAATGGAGCTTTTTGCCAAGGCACATCAGCTCTATGTTCACAGATGAAAAAATTAAGCATATCAAGAAAAGAAAACTGTCCCTACTGTGAAACATGGAGGAGGCTCTGTTATGTTCTGAGGCTGCTTTGCTGCATCTGGCACAGGGTGTCTTGAATCTGTGCAGGGTACAATGAAATCTCAAGACTATCAAGGGATTCTAGAGAGAAATGTGCTGGCCAGTGTCAGAAAGCTGTGTCTCAGTCGCAGGTCATGGGTCTTGCAACAGGACAATGACCCAAAACACACAGCTAAAAAGACCCAGGAATGGCTAAGAGGAAAACATTGGCCTATTCTAAAGTGGCCTTCTATGAGCCCTGACCTCAATCCTATTGAGCATCTTTGGAAGGAGCTGAAACATGCTGTCTGTTTCAGACTAACAGTCTGACTAACCTCCAAAAGGTTGTGCAACAAACTATTAAGTTAGGGGTACCATCATTTTTGTCCAGGCCTGTTCCATGAGTTCATTTTTTAAAATAATTCCGTTGAAGCATGGTTGAAAAGCAATGTCTGACTTTCATTGGTTAACATTCATAGAATTCTCATTCATTATTACTTTTGTCAGATTAAAGTTATTTCTGTGACCATTGCTAGTTTTTCTTTCATTGACCGAAGGGTACCAACAATTTTGTCCACGTGTGTAAATGTCTAGCACATAAGTCGCAACAGAAACACATTTTTATGGTGGATGACAAACCATAACAGAGATATGTGCTTCTCAGGAAAAATGTGTTTGCTCCATTTAATTTTAAGTTAAATTACTTTTTTTTTAAAGACTCTTGTATTTTAAGTTATTTTGTATTGTTTAACATTATTGAGCTACAATTAATTAATCATCAAACTTTTTAAATCGGTTAACAAAATTGTAAGAAATTGTTATATAAAATTAGGATATGTATAAAACCATGATACTTAATTACTGTAAATCAGCACATATCGTGATAATATAGTATTGGGAGGTGTAACATCTGTACCTCCACAGCTCAGGGGAATAAGATCAAGTTCCCCGGATTACTGAGTTGATGCTTTGTCCCCACCTAGTGTGTCTATGTATGTACTGCCAGCCACTTAAGCACTAAACACGAGCACCTGTGATTCCCTTGTGTGTCTGACTATTTATTCCAGTCGAACCCGTAGGGCTTCGCCTGTTCACTGTTGTGCACGTCTCGAGCCTTCACCCGGTGGTCCAAAATGCACTAATGTTGGTGTCTACTTTTCTCCTTTCACTCCCAGGACTGAACGGTGTCTGCAGGTGTGGGGTAGTTTGAGGAAGAGGAATCCTCACCCATTCTCACGGACTTTTCAAGTATCTGAGTTCTCCGTTTTCTCCTCACGTGTGTTAAGGTTTTGTTTACCCACCTGCAGACCCAGTCTGGGAAGGTTTTTTCGGACCGCAGAGCGAGTCCAGAGACTTTTTTTGTTGTGTATAAGAAAAAATAAATACTTGGTTGAAATGGAATCTGCATCTGTGTCTGATTCATCTCGGGGAGACACAACAGGAGGTGACTGGTGATTCCCATGCCTACGGACAAGTCCATTCCCTCTGTTAAAACTACATACTGTATGCCTTGTGTGATGCTTTCCAAGAAAAAGAGGCAGGCATGAGCATCTTTGCTTTAGCTGGTGGCAGAGGCACTTTCAGAAACAGAAACAAGAAAAGTAGCAGGATACAGCATTGTATTGAATTATAGATTTTCTAAAGTATCCATGTCAAGGCAAGCGGTTACTGCTACAACAAAAAGGAAGAAGGTTGTAAAACTTGCATCATCATATCTCTGAGCTGACTCACAAAAAGTAAAAAATCTTTATGAATGCATGAAATGTTATAAAATAGCACTCTATCCGAGTCTCTATTACTGAGAGCTTTCACTATACAGTACATCAGCATCTGAACATCAGCGAATAAATATTAAAAATGTAGTCAGTTGAGCTATTAATCTTTACACACTTACATTTCAGAAAGTCAAATGTGGTCAGAAATACTTATGTCTCTCCATATTTGTTCATCAAACTAAAAATGGTGTCCTGTTGGTCTGGCTGATCCACAGGGTCGAGTGGAGGTGGACACAGATGGCATAGAGGGAGCAGACTGAACGCATTATGCAAGCAGTGAAACTGTGTTCTCAAATCATCTACAAATGGCCCTTTCTGTCTAATTCATACTTGTACATGGTTTATACAGAGAAACCGTGGGAAGTGTGATGCAGTGACAGGGAAGAACATGTGCATTTTTATGAGGCTGACATCCCACATCAGGTAACATGACATGATATAAAATAACATTTCGTTGGGAAGATACACACCTGATTACGTACAAAGTCAAAATACACTATGTATGTGAGTTTAAAGTGGAAGTAGTGATGCACTGATTCGCCCTGATGACAGACAGTGGCCTATCTACAAATAAGATAACAGTATCAGTCACAGATGCCAGTGGCCAATGTTAGGTGGGTAACGGCAGTCTGACTTGAAAAGCAATCGTCTACCCAACTGTTGTTCCAGCAAGATCAAATAGGCAGTGCTATAATTCCTCCCCTAACAGAGACAATGTGTGCACATTTTGGAAAATGTTGGCTGTGCAGAAGTATTTCAGTGTCTCAGAAAGAGATCAGTTGATAGAGCATGTACTGTACAGTAGTTTGTACTGTAAAACATGCTCCAGTGACATCTCAAGAGGAGGTACAAACTATGCACAATTGTTTTTTTCTAATCACTTTTGGGTATGTACGTACTGGAAAATACTTCTCATTCAGTCGGTAGCTGTACATGAGGCTGAAAATAATTTTTAAACTGTTTTATTTTTGCTAATAAAAAAAACAACCTGTTTTATAAAAGGATATATTTAAAGGTTGTTTCATAACTAGATTTCATCATTACATTTGTGTAAATTATGCGATGAAAGGCTTTAAAACTTTAAACGACTGAAGTTATTTATTATTCTTTTTATATAATAAATATTTCTATATTATTTATTCTAATTCTTTATTGGCTGGCTGAAACTATGCATGTACACCAACTCATTAATTACATGCTGATTGAAGAGACTGGCCTAAACCAGTGGTGGTGTTAGCTGATGATGAACTAAATATAACAGATGTGTGAAGTAATTCTATTATATTAAATATAATATTGTATTCAATACTTACACAATAATCAATTCATAATGATTCATTCCTTTACATTAAGTAATTATTTACAGTAATTATAGATTAACACACACACACACGCACACACACACACCTATTTATGTTCAGGTTTATTCTAAATTAGTTAAACGACTGATCCAGTGTCTCAGATCCCGATGTGCAGCCCATCGCTTTCCTGTTGATTTCAGAAGTCAAGTAAATCACCAGATGTTCAAAGCTGCACATACTGGTCCTTAAATGAATTCATTTATTTGTATAGTAAATCATCTGCAGGAGCCTTTACTTAATTTAATTCAAATGATTATATGAAGACATAAAGAACCCCCAAATTATTTGTAATTCATAATTCCCAAATAGAATCAACTATAAAATCAGCAATGTCACGCTATTTTATCACCAATTGTTGTTTTGATTTGTAATTGTCCTAATCCGAAAAATACTTACTATACTTATTATACAATATGGCATTGACCCAAACTTTCTTGTTTCACATAAGTGTTTTTCTGGCAGCACATCATGCATCCATTACATCACCTGCCCTTCACTAGGTGCCAGCAAGTCCATCTGTCCTATAAGCTTGGATCAGGATAAACAACATAAAAAACTGTGTGCCAGAGAGAGAGAAGAGAGAGAGAGAGACAGATTGTGCTAATCTCATGACTGCCTGTGCCACATCGATAAATTAAGACAATAATTTTAGAAAGCAGCAAAGACATATAATCCAAAGATATAATAATGTCAATACAGTAAAATAAGCTTTTGACAAAATCCATGTACTCTAAGGATACAGAAAATAAATAGATTTAGAAGTTTAAGGAGTTTCACGGTGCACAGCTGTACTATTGTGTCACCCCGAACTTAGTAGCCCTGTGTCACTTCCAAAACTCCAGTGTCCCTGGTTCAATCCTGAGCTTGTGTTACTGTCTGAGTGGATTTCCCATGAACACATTCGCTATGTTCTTGTGGGTTTCCTTTGGGACCTTTCCACTGTTTGAAAACATGCAAATCGGCAGATTGGCTGCACTAAATTTCCCTTAGGTGTAAATGATGCTCTGTGATGTACTGATGTTCCATCAAGGTGAACTCGCACTGTGCACTCGGTGCTACTGGGACTGGCGCCAAATCCACTGCGACTCAGAATAAAGCTGATACTGAAGATGAATGAAAATCAATGAGACTGTCACAGTTACTGTGAGTTACTGTACAGTAGGTTAAAAAAACAGCTCGTTCTGCAGTAACTAACCTACTGTAATAGTCATTTAAAGTTACTCTGCTGTAATTTACAGTACAAATGGCTTTGGGGCATAGAGACCTGCTTTGGGGTATAGCATGAAGTTACTTAGCTAAAAAAAAAGATCAGATCTTGTACTGTATCAGAGATCGGTCAATGAAATACATCAATCAGTACTATTACAAATCAGTTTGAAATAATAAAATACACAGAATGTCACTAGTCATCTACTCCTTTCTCTTCTAAAACAACTTTAACATACAAATTCCTCAACGAGGATAAATCATATCACTAATATTCACCAGCTTCCCCTCAAATTAAAGAAGAAATAAATGACATACCTCTTCAACACAAAATTCAGAATGCCGTCATGCTTGAATCCATTTTCCTCTCATTTGATTTTCTTGCTCTCTCGCTCTACTCGGCTTGTGTCTGCCACTGTATAACCTGACTTATGTCATGGAGTTCCTCAGCTGGCATAATGTTTGTGTAGAAATTTCCTGCCAATTCCAGACACGCCTGACACAGCACTGACTGTGACATGTTATCCCTGTGTTGTTACAGCACCACAGGGACATACAGTAACTGTTCAACTTTTTAAAAGGAATAATAAATTCACACACGGGCTAGCTTTAATAATAAGCCAGCAATGACACAAATAATCCATTATTAACAGGTTTCCACATTTTTAGCCTAATAGAGGCTTGTCTGCTTACACAGGAAGTAAGCCCTGCCTAAGGAAACAGGTCGACTTCCTGGTGAGGACTTCCTGTGGACCACATTGAGGGCTATTTATGCTGAATCCACAGTGGAGGCACAAGGAAGCCCATTACAGCTAATGCATTATTTTCTATGGTGATCAAGCCATAAATACTGAATTATTACTTAATACGCACTATTTAACAAATGGCAATATAGATAGTGAGTGATTATGAACTTAAAACGAGACTTTTTACGAATGGCAATTATCAGATGATATTCAGTTATTATCAGATTTTCCAGGACACTATTAAAAATGGAAGCATAAAGCAAAGAAAACTACCTACCAATCAGAAAAAGAAAAAGAAAAAATCTAAAATCGCAAGAGGGAAATTTATTTTGGTTGTTTGTTTCGCTGATCAAACACTTCGAACAATTTGTATAGCACTAGCATTTCTTGAATTTCTATGCAAAATTTTCAAATTTTCACAGGTTAAAATGTGTTATTGTCTTGACAATGAGCATAATGTAATTTAGTCTCCTTTAAATCACCAACTGCAATCTATCCTAAATAAACATATTTCAACTCAACATCATAATTTTATTTATTCATATTAAAAATCAGAAGAAACTTTAATGTCAGTGAGAACACAGGTTATGGATGCAAGCAGTCCCAGTTCATCTAATAAAAGAGACATTGAAGAGGATCCAACACTAACATTAAAAGCATTCTTGAACTCTAATGCTGTGTGGCTTAAAGGATTACTGACTCACAGACTGGATGTTATCAAAAAGTTAATGAAAATACACTGCCTGGCCAAAAGAAAAACTCACTGGTTCAGAAGAAGACTGCATCACCTTAAGAAAATGCAGACATAAGTGGAATTCGCTTAAGAAATGTCCAATGTTTAATTAAATTCTGGAAGGATACTATTCAACTGTCAACATTGTGGAGGAAACTTTGTGTGACGATAACCGGGATCAGAGATTACTTTAGGGCTTGGTGAAGTTCACAGCCATGTTTAATATTCGGGCTGCACGAGTTGTTAAAAAAATCACATTGCAGTTATTTTGACACATTTTTCGACGTCATTTAAACTGCAATACTTAACTATTAATACTTGAAGGCCTTAATTTGCTGGGGAACATAAGGATCGGACTTGAACATACTAACCCTATTGCAGAACTATGGGTGCATCAGGGTAAGAAGGGAAGCATGAGAAGTGATGCCCACATCATGCGTAGCGCCTACTGTACGAGCCTCTGGCGGCACTGTTATGATCTGGCATTGCTTCAGTTGGTCAGGTCTAGGATCAGCAACATTATGTGGCAATAAAATGAAGTCAGCTGACAACCTGAAAGTACTAAATGACCAGATTATCACATCTATGGAGTTTTTCTTCCCTGATGGCCTGAACAATTGTGAAAGAGGATGATGAATCATTTTCACTCATGGATTGGCCACAATGTGAGAAAAAAGTATGTGGCTTTTTGGGCAGGCAGTGTATATAACATAATCAGTATAACCCAGATGGAGACATGTACCACACAACTCAAAATTACATTACATAACTGCCAAAAACTGCCTCACTGTCTTATGACCAACTGATCCATTGCTGATGCATTGGTTTTTGATCTACACTCGTTCACTGCCAACAAACCTGAAGCATGTACGCTAAATAGAAACCAAGACCACTCCATAACTCTTTAATTGCAGGTTGTGTCTCAAATCCCCCTCTAATTGTGTATGATCATTGATCATGAATCAATGTCTATGATAACTGAGGGCCCTGATTAGGCAATAAGAGGGGACTAATGTACCTTCTGGAAAGCTTTTGTATTTGCATGTAAACAAGAACATTTCACAAAGAGACATGTACCACTTATTAGCAAAATATAATAAATGTTTTGGGCTGTTTTGTGAGGTACATCAGTGAGTGATAGCATTTAAACCAGCTGCTATTGTGTAGATCTTTTCGTAGATTCATATTAAAAATCTTAAAAATTGTGTAGATCTTTTCACCAAAAGAGCTCTGACCCATAGAGGCATACTGTAGCTCCTCTGAAGGTGTGCTGTGGTATCTGGCACAAAGCTGTTAGCAGCAGTTCCTTTAAGTCCTGTAAATTGTGAGGTTGGATGGGTTTCATGGATTGAATTTATTTACCCAGCACATTGGACAGGTGCTCAATCCGAATGAATTTGGATTACAAGAGAAACAGAACACTGCCTCTCCTAGAATGATTTCTTCAGCAATTTGTGCAACACAATCTCTTTTTTGAAAAATTATTTGTTGCGTAATTTATCCTGACCTTTGACAAGTGCTATTGTTTGAATAACTAAAAAGCTTGTCTCCTGATATATGCAATATGATATAATGTATGTCTTTTTCTTTTTTATTGTTTAATGGGGGATGGAATCCATTAGGTTGCATTACCACCAACTGTAGGTCTCATATGTAGGTCCTCATCTTCCCAGCCTCTTAAAACCTATTTTCCAGTCCAGTCTTCCTCAAAAGAAAAATGAAGTGAATGCTTACTTCCCTGATCAGTGACTTCCCATGTAAGAATTTTAACATCGCCTTCTACTCTCCCTAGTTCGTGGAGCTGTCAGTTTATGCCATTATGACATATATGCACCTTTATAAATCTTTTCTACCACAGAAACTGGAGTGTAAACAGGCAAAAGATCGTTATGTATAGGGCTGTAGGTTTTGAATATTTTAGTAATTGAGTATTCTACCAAAATTTTTCTAGATTTTCTAGATTCTAGATGATCTGAATTTGGAAAAGTAAAATTTTCCAACATGTTACTAAGTATTTTATTTAATTTAACATTATTTTACATTAAAAAAACGACCAAAAAAATGTGAAAGGTGTTTTCTTAGTTAACAACACGTGAAATTATTTTTGAACACTCACTTTTTTGTAACATTGTTTCTCTTATGTTATTAGAATATGTATGCAAACTCGTAATGGCCTACAATTAAATCTAAATCTTTGGGGAAAATATTCAACGCATAAAATGTGCAACAGACAGATGTGAAATGACCAGTCTTGCCATGTATCTAATATACTGTATTAATTTATCCATAAAAAAAGATATAAAATGTAACTTTAAATACATCAACATGAATGTGCAATGACTTGAAACAAAGCATGGAACAAGTTTCAGCAAACTCCTCTTACATTTCACTGGTTTGTGCTCTTACATGTAAAAGTAAATTTCCCAGGGAAGAGAGTAACGTGCTGTTCGCCACTGCTTACCTTCAGCAGAAGATGCTGTGTCAGGATCAGTATGAGCTCCTCTCCTCTTCACGTGGCTCCTCAATATCCTGTCATGTTACAGTTCTGATTATGAGAAGACCGAGCTAAAAATTTGTGATTATAATCGGAGAACAGTTAGTTTACTTGAGCTCTCAGAGTAAGGCAAATGAATACTGAGCGGTGTGACTCTAAAGAGCAGAGCCTCAGAATAAACCACAGCACACACCAGCCGTCACAACACAAAATACGCACTTGAAGATGATGCGTTTTAGCGACCTCTACTGGACAACAATAGCAAATACGCGGTCGCTTTTTCACGTGAATCTCATCCTCATTTGCGTGTAAAAACTTATTAGCATTGATTAGTCAAAGTTCAGAAACATACGTGATAAACAATTACATTTAATTTGACTTGAATAGTACTTTTAGCAACAGACCTCGTCACAAATCAGCGTTGTAGGTGTAGGTATTTGTAAAACCCTATCGGCCATCATAAGTGCTAAAGGTCAAAGGCAAGTAAATACCTCAGAATGACATAAACAGAAATCTTAGAAGGTACCTCAAAAGAGAACCCATCCTCAGCTTAATGGCACCTACACATAAATTATAAATTGTTATACTTCTTATGCCAGTGCCTGTATTGAATAGTAATGTCATGACTGGCTTATAATATAGCTTGTTTGTAAAAATATATAAATAAATAAATAAATAAATAAATATATATATATATATATATATATATATATATATATATATATATATATATATATATATATATATATATATTTATTTATTTATTTATTTATTTTTACAAACAAGCTATATTATAAGCCAGTCATGACATTATATATATATTTATTTATTTATTTATTTATTTTTACAAACAAGCTATATTATAAGCCATATATATGGCCATATATATATATATATATTTATTTATTTATATATTTTTACAATATATATATATATATATATATATATATATATATAGAGAGAGAGAGAGAGAGAGAGAGAGATATTTTGAATCATTATTATTTTTTAAACGGCCATTTAGCATGTATGACATTTTTGAAACTTTTCAAAAAACATTTCAAGGACGAATTTAAAGAAATATGTATAGTAATACAGGCTCTAATAATAAGGTCTATAAATAAGAGGTTTCTAATATTATAATTTATAATAATTTAGTAGTTGATTTTCCCCACTCTAAAAGAATAAAAATAAAAATAAAATGACAGATCTCCTGAAAGCTCCCTCAAAAAAGACCAAAATGATCAATCTAAATATTGTGGTATTCTCACTTAATTTCAGATTGATCATATTAGGGGTAAGAGGCTCATAAATATTTTGTGCACCAGGCAATATAAAGCTTTAAGCAAATAAAATGTATTTAAATTTACAACAAAAAAAAAGTGGAAAAACAACACCTTATAGCAACTGAGATATGATCTCCACCAGATGTCAGTATAACCCATACAATGTGCATTTTGTGCTTGCAATGGCCAGGATTTATGAAATGCCCTATTCATGCTTCTCTGAAAAACAAGATCTTCCCTTTCTTTATTTAGCCAGGAACAGACATGCTACTGGACATGTTGAGGCATGTTATGACATGTTCATTTATAGCATTTCTGTCAGAGATCAGTAAATGTGTTGCATTATAGCAGAGTGGGTTGGACTGGGCTGCGGACTAATAAAAACATTAGACTAATAACTTCACTAAATAAATAAATACATTAAATAAATACATATACATATATATATTTGCCCTGGTTTGCTCTTCACATATAATAGGCACCACATCCAATAAACTGAACTGAAGAACATGTCAGGAAAAAAAGGTAATTTGGGTTCACTCATGCCATTAATAAAAAATCTTGAATTTATTTTATACATTTTTTGGAGCACAAACTATAAAACTGTGAAATCTTGTCTGTGGACAGGTTGTTATCAGTACAAACACAGCTGCTGTGACTAATAGCTTTCCATACTTACCATTTGATTGTATTAGTATGTATATTAGACCTACATGCCTAACCACATTTTCATTTTGTTATAACTGGTTTAGGAACATTATATTGGAATTGGAAAACAAAAAAAGAAATGTTAATCTATTTTGAAATGTACACACATCTGCCAGACTAATCTTACACATCAGCTCTTCACGTCGTCCTCTTTTGGTCTTTTCCTCCTCCTTCATAAATCCCTGCATGTCCAATATCACATTACCCCCTGTCTATTGCCCAACCCCCCCTGCACGAACAGCCTTTCTGGGAGGCCCCTTGAGTGCTGCTGCTCAGGAACAATCCCGCTTGGGCGAGGTTTGTGAAAGCTGGACAGACTGAAGATTTTGGATAGGTTATAAATTCAGAAAAGTGTAAAAAGTAAGATATGGTCTTATAGTTTAGACTTGTCATGTATGTGTCACTAGTATGAGTGGCCCTGGGAGAAGAGATATATGACCCCTCCTAATTAGCATCATGGAAATAATCAAGGTGTAACATGACATACATAAGAGCCACAAAACAAATCTGCTCTAAACTAACCAATAAATCACATAAATTTGATCTGAAAATCTGCATATCAGTTGTGTTGCATATGGGGTACAGTACTGAATGTGACATAAAAGAAATTTATACATCAAGATCTAATAAGTAAGAGACCATCACATCACATCCATCATTTTAAGTGGATCAGTTTAAGCCATATGTATTTCCTACTTGACTGGGAATTGCACTTGGTTTTACATTCTGCTTGCACCATGTGCATAACAAAAAATAATAAATGCCAGCTCTAGTTCTAACACAATCCCTACAGTAGCAAGGACTCCATCTGCTAAAACTAACGTCTCATTAAAGAGGAGCTAATGTAATTAAAGCCCTCCAGAATGAGGGATATTAGTGGTGAATATAATTCCAATATATTATAATGAAAGGCATATGTCCATGTTCTCCATGTTCTCAGAACTCTTGGGAATAAGGTGGTAGGGACCATTTTTATGAGACAGAGAGAGAGAGCGAGAGAGAGAGCGAGAGAGAGAGAGAGAGAAAGAGAGAGAGAGAGAGAGATGGAGCATTTTAAATTGCCTAGTTGTCAAATTGATTTCCATTGCTCAATAGCATTATTGGTCAAACCTAGGAAATGTTCTATTCATTGTTTAGTTTTTTCCCCTAAATGTTTTTTTGTCATAATAATAATAATAATAATAATAATAATCATAATAATAATAATAATAATGCATGTTATTTATATACTGTACACTACACACTTCTTGTCACCCAAGGTCACCATCCAAAACTCAAACAAGCAATACATATTTAAAATTAATAGTAAATAACAGTAAAACAATATTAGATAAAACAATTGACAGAGTATCACGTAAAAACATATAAAGTCATGCTGTATGGAGATTTGATAACACCAAAGATGTGCTAGATTACACTTCGCATGAGCCCCAGCAAGTTACAAGTCACTCTAAACTGTTACTTATTTTCAAATCTTTTTCACTTACTCATGTTCCAGTTTTCAGTGTTGCCCATGGTGTGTTCTTTGTGCTATATGCTTCGCATTTTAGCTCACAGTCTGCATGTTCACAGTATATATTAAGAGCTTATGTTTTCATGTCTACTACCGTTTCTGTCTGCAACACTTAAATAAAGTTGCACTTGCAACTGCCATCTCCACCAATACCTGACAGTTTTATAGGCCAAGTTTATATTCACAGGGGCAATAAAAACCAAACCACTTACATTTTGGTTAATGAGGGAAAAAAAGATTTTTTTTTACATCCCCTTAAACCTTTTATTGATGGTAGACCAAAGTCTGTAAAGAATTATTTAATCTGTCAACACATTTATACATCATGGCATGCAACCTGAAGGTCATCAACTTTTTAAAGCAAATTCAACTAGCCTACCTCAGTCCGCATGGTATACAGTTTACAATTGTTTGAAAGATCTGTTTATGTCTACTGGCACCAAGAAGGTCTGTCAAGCTCGTCTGCTCAGAGGCTCATCCAAAAATGCAAGAGGTGCTAAAATGCAGGGTCCCATCAGGCTGTCCACATGTCATACCTGCTGAGACTTTGCACCGTCTGCATCAGCGTCATTCCCATTCCAATTTCATTACTTTCAATCAATACATCTTTTTAAATCCAGATTGAATTTTCATGGTTGAGTTGACAGGAGATGCCTATCCACCCAGGTGTCCTCTGTGCCTCTTCTTTAACCTCTAGACCTGGATGGTAAAGGCCTGAAAAACACTCAAGTTGGTTTGACACTATGCCCACTAAGTCCCTTAATTGAATTATATGAAAGACAGAGGGGCTTTATGACCTCACTGTGGCATAGATTGAAAAAAAGAAATGCTGGCAGCTAACTACAATCTCTTACAATGCTTGGCTTGTCCATAGTGGCAAACTATGGACTACTTTTTCAATTACGTTAAGCCTGAGGGTGTACTGAGCTTTGACACCAGACCAATAGGGCCTGAACCTCCTCTCTTTTCTAAGGAAGTCTGATTACAGACCCTCAGCAATAGAGCACTAGACCGCTTTGCACTGCTATCCATTACAGAGAACCTGACAGTGGACCACCATGAGTCCCCACCCCCTAGATGTTTCTCTTAGCACAGACTAATGAACCCTTGAGGTCAAAAGTTACACTGAGGCCACTGCTGACAGCCAGACAATGTCCAGAGGACCCTTCCATCGCCCTTTCCACATCACCCGTCACCTGGAGCCTCCATCTATTCATCCATGCATAGTGTTGTGTTCATGTTGGAGTTCCCAGTTCCTAGCTCCTGCACACCTTGATTAAGTTGGGGTGCCATTATTTCATCATGAGTGTCATTGGATATTGACCGGCTCCTTGCCATGACCTTTAGCTTAAAGGGTCTTTCAGTGGCACACAGTCTATACTCTGAGCATCCAACTCTGGTCTGGGGTAATTAATGACTTCAACAGCAGCAGTGGCAGCAGCAGAGGCACCCTGTGTTTTCCAGTGTAGTTATTTGCCTGATGAAGTGGACTGTTTCATGGCCAGTGACAGACTCCTGGAGAGGGAATGAGAGGCTGTGTGTGTGTGAGGATTTGTTCTTTGCTGAAAGAACCTCGCTTTTCTCAAGCCAGCTGCTGCTGAACCCCACGTTCAGGACAGAGGTCAGACTGTGTCCATCACCGGAGCTGGAAATGGCTTTATTAGCAGCTGGAAAAGTGGATGCCACGGAACTGTTTCAGGGACATATGTGGGCGCCTAAAGGCTCATGTCCTTATTAAGGCCAGCTATATTGTGGCTCAGTTTACAATGGAGAGGCAGGTCCTGACTGTGTAAGGCAAACACAATGGAGGGACTGGGTCATAAGAGCAGAGCAACACTGTAATTTAAGAAGTGGGACAGCAGGAGACATGTTTATTGGTTATTAGACAATGGCTGGACAAAGGTTGAGCCCCACCACCTCTTCTATGGGCAGCTATAATATCTGTATGCTTTTTTAGTGGTGGCTTTTCACTGATTAGAAAGTTGAAAGCTCAGATCCCACCAGTGTCTTTGGAGTCTGCTCTGACCCTGACTTTCTTTCAGGCTTATATGTTTCATATATTATATGAAACATATATAAACTGTTTCATTACAATACACTGCAGCTATGAAGTTTAACTGCCATTTTTATTCTCAGATGAACATCTATTCTCTATATGCTTTTCTTTACTATATTTTATTTACTGAATGATGTTGTACTCCCTATGTAGTGCACTGTCTGCCAACAGAACTCGTTTAATATTTACTACAGATAAAAGTGAATATAATAAGCGAACATGTGATTAAATGGATTGTACATTATAACGCACTGAAATGCACTTTGAGTCCTGTGACTGACCGGCATCTCATTTAGTGTGTTTTCCTGCCTCAGTGGTAGAGCATGAAATAATAGTTGCTCAACCATTTGTTGCACCGGTGCAACACTCCTAAGAAGTCCTCATCTTGAACATACCCTGGTGGTCCTGTTCATCAGAATGTAGCATTTCTTTTGCTTTATGTGAATGTACTCTCTCAGTGTATGTGAACTTTATGTGTGTGTGTGTGTGTGTATGTGCGCACTTAATGGCTGAGAGACGAAAGCTGAAAGAGACTGGCAGGGTTTCCTGTTAACAAGGCTTTGACAGAGAGGCAGCAGCATGACGCTGAGCAGCACAGACGACTCTTTTTCACTGCAGAGATTTGTGAAACTGAAACTGCAGGCAAACTCCTGTCGTGCACTAAATACATATACAGCATATACTGTATACTGTACATGCTCCTAATGCAGAGCAGCCTGACTTTGGCTTCGAACCGCAGCCTGGCTGCCCACTTTAGACATGGAATGAAAAGGATTGCTTGCGTCATCTCAATATCTCCTCTTTTAATATACATTGTTACTTTATCCAATACAACTCCCAAACCATATAGGATTATTGACTTTAATTATGTCTAACCAAATTTATTATTCTCTTATTCATTTCAATCACTTTAACATCACGTTAGTTAATGTCTCTTTTGTTTCCTGTACAATAGCACTGGCATGAGAATACAGACACTTGAAAAGAGGATGTCAGTCATCGCACACATTCATCACTTTGCATGTAGTTCAACATCAAATCAGATCCAAAGCAAGCACGAGACCTCAGGGCTAGACCCAGCCGTGTTGAGCTAAGAGCTATCACATTTAATTCAAAGACTGTCTTGCAGTTACTTCTCACCGTGTCTGACGTCTCTCATGTCACTCATGTCTTATGTCAAAAAAGATTATGACAATTCAATCAGTTTAGTGTGTGCATTTGCACAGCTTCTCACAGCAGCTTTGACATTTAAGGTTGAATATAAACACATAAAATATGACGAAATAAAAAATGAAAGCGTTTTCCCTGATAAAATGACCTATTGGAGGCCATGGAAATCATTTTCATTATTCAGAGCCTTGAGACTCCACCATTGTCATGCTTTTTCAAGGTCACTAGACACATAATAGGCTATTACTCCATGTGTGTGTCTGTGTGTTGGAGGGGGCGGTCTCTGGTTTGGCTCATGGTCAAAAGTCAAACAAAATGGATGAGTCAGGTAATGACAAAGAGAGTGAGGAATTCTGAAACTCAGTTTCCTGATCGATGACAGGAGCACTAGACAATACTATACCCACTGGCCTGCTGCAGGCATGAGCCATGGCCCAGAACACAACCCTGCTAATATCTGTATGAGCTGAACCCCAGGCTAACTCCATGTCTTTGTTACCTCAACTTCAGGCAGCTATGCATCTCCATTTTCACCACTCATAAACTGTAACTGAGAAGTCCCGGCATGTTCCTGAGAAGCGGAAGTGTGGCATCGTAGAATCCCTTCTATTCAATTATTAATGCAGCGCCCCTAGCCAGAACTAGCAGGCGCGTCTCTTCAAAGCCTGGGCAGGGTCGCGATGGATACTGTTTCCAAGATTGCAGGGCCAGTATTCAAAGGAAAAGAGAGACACATCGTTCATCTCAACCCTACTCTGCCTCTCTTCCTCTCTCTGTCTCTCTTTCCAGGTAATGTCTAGTCACTCTGGAGGTCAGTCCATTAAAGACAGCAACATGATCCAACAGTGTGGCAGAAATCAAGAAGAAGAAACAGAAAGACTGGCATGGACCGTAGTCTATGTGTCTAAGTCGTTAAGGTTAAGGTCCCCTCAGATTGTTTTTGATTTCTTTTTTATTTGACATGCAATTTGAAAAAAAAAAAAAAAACATGGAGATGAATGAATAAACAGATGAATGAACCTTCAGTGAATATGACCAGGAACTGATCATGGTCATTGTTGTGGTCGACCTGGACCTTATCCCAGGAACAGTAGATACGAGGCAGTCTGAATGGGATGTCAGTCTATTGCAGAGTAAAGCATATATTCACACACAGTCAGGCAATTTACTATAGCCAATCCATGCAGATAATAGAAAACACTTTGTACACTGGGGCTGTGCATTTGTGTCACCAATAATAATAATAATAATAATAATAATAATAATAAAATTAATGTTTAGGCAGCACGGTGGCTTAATGGTTAGCACTGTCGCCTTGCACCTTCAGGGTCTTGTTTCTATTTTTGGTCAGGTTCGATTCTCACCTTTGTGTGTCCATGGAGTCTTCTCCCAGTGCTTGGTGGGTTTCCTCAGGGTACTCTGGTTTCCTCCCAGAGTTCAAAGACATGCAGAATAGGCTAATTGGCATTCTCAAATTGCTGTAGTGTGTGAATAAGTGTGTGAGTGTATATGTGTACTGTATGTGCCCTGCGATGGATTGGCATTCTGTCCAGAGTGTCTTCTGCTCCAGGCCCCATGCAATCCTACATATAGGATTAAGCAGTCTAGAAGATGAGTGAGTGAGTAATAATGATGTTTATTAGCTGAATTATGCCTGTATAGTGTATATACTTAAATTATAAGTAGACTTTTGCGAGGAAGCATGGGGAAAGTGGTGTTTGTCTGTGTACTGTACATGTGTATGTTTGTTAGCTGTATACCAGTGTCAGCTTGCAGTCTACTAGAAATGCTGGCCACATTTATTTCTATAGCGCTTTTAACAATGCAACGTGGAGCCTACTGTACTGAGATTCCAGTCACATGGCATCAACAACATCCCAAAACATGCGTCCAAAATATGACACTCAGCACCCTAACACCAGAGGAGAGAGAGAGAGAGAGAGAGAGAGAGACAGAAACTTGAAATCCTAACACAGTATGAAATACCCAGTATAAAATAATGCCTTGCAATTGTAAGCAGCTTTACATTCATACTTTTTCTGCTGCTTATTTGATTACAGAAATGCATGCATAGTCATGGCACTTGAAAAATTCATTTTCTTTTACTGCCTTTCTGCTTGTATTTTCCCAGATTCCTGAAGTGCTGTTCCTGGACTACTGCACTCCATGCCTCAGCTCCCTGCTGGGACTGCAGACACACCATGTCTAACTCAGTAATTCTGGCCGACATGGTGAAGTCATTCGCCTGAAAGGCTGCTGTCATAAAATAGGAGGATGTGTGTGTGTGTGTGTTTGAAGCCTGGCTTATCTGAGGGTGTTTGACAAAAATATAATACTCAGGACACTGTGGTGTTTTCTTTTGCCATAGGCTGAAACCTGATGTCTAAACTGGCAGGGTCACATATCTAGCCAGGGTCACCTGTTTTCACTTTCACATGCAATAACTGATGACTGGAATGAGCAAAAGTCTGATTAGTGCAGCGGAGACACTATGCTAATAGGGATTGACCAAATTGACATCACACAACACATTTCGAGTCTTTAATGCTGTGTCCACATGTTCCATTAGCAAGATTTTGTTACTGTTTCCATATTTAAAGCTTGATTGTGCTCAAAATGAAGAATTGGGAGAAATGAATTTTCCCTGGGCCTTAATGAGCCAGACATAAATGGAAACTCAGACAGGACAACATCATCTCTCCAGAAATAGAAGTGCATCTGTCTGTAGCTGCTTCTGTTTGGTTGCTAGTTGGGAAGTTGTGGCCTCGCTTCGGGGAACTGACTGCTTACCTATTGATCAGGGAAATAAGAGAACGCTGACAGCTTTATCGCAGACGGCAATGCTGACCAAAACATGAAAAGTTCCTGCACAATGGAATACAGTTACAGGCTGAAAGGCACTTTGAGCACATGAGGTGTCATCAAGTGGGGGGGAGCGCTTTGCCACAGAGTCATGTGAGTTCTGTTGGCGTTATTTAGGGTCAAACTCAAGGTCCAGGTTTTTACCTTGCTTTTGAGATTAGATTGAAGAAGATTACATCCCATAAATACATCTCCAGGCTTGTCATGGGAGTTACATGATAATTGCACATTATTGTGCATTGTGAACGTAATAGACCTTTCAAGAAAAATGTCAGATGTCTTCATTTACTGTACACACTGAGTTGCATCAATCTCTCTGCTTAGTCTGACTACTAAGTCACAGATCAATAAAAAGAAACTCTGCATTAGAATTTGTCACTATTAATTAAAGGAAGGATTGTCACTTTTTCCTAAGGGCCAGAGGGTTTAGGTTATGAGGGTATACTTACAATAGGAATAAATCTATTGTATGGGCATTTGGGACAATTTGTCAAATATGTTATACTGTATGTTCTATCACTTTGGTGGCATGCAACCTTGCGCCTCCAGGGTCCAGGCTCGATTCTGGGCTCGATTCGGGTCTGCATGTTCTCCCTGTGCTTGGTGGGATTCCTTCAACAGTCCAAAAACACACAGCTTAGGCTAATTGGTGTTCTCAAATTGCCTGTAGTGTGTGAATGAGCCCCTTCTCCTGGGTTAGGCTCCAGGTCCCTCGTGACAGTGCATACAAAGTGGTAGAGACGCAGAGATGAGTTCCATCACTATTATTAGAAATACCATACAGCAACTTTCTACAGAAGGTTTCACTGTGACTTTATTAAATGCCACAAGCGTATTTATGATTTACCAGTGTAATGGTGGACAGATGTTCATTAGGTAACCTCCTGGGCAAAGTACATCCTTTTATGTGATGCCCCTTGTTTTGGTTGCATAAACATAATTGACTAGGTTAAAAGGTGGTAGCTAATGTATCATCATAATGTATGGAAAGTTAGCTAATTAGGAAAGTAATTGGACTAGGCTTCTGCTATGTGTAGCTAACAGCTATTATTTTATTTAAAAATTATTTTATTTTATTTATTCACACATACTTACATGTTCCTGAAAAGATACATGTTGCTGTATGCTGTCTGATGTCATTTCATGTTAATTACTCCACCAGATACTACAGATACCCAGGCAATGGGATGCAGAATGAGTTGCTTGTGCTGTAGTAACAGCACTGAGGTGTCAGCTACAGTAATGTAAAATGTATTAATTTAAAACATGAAACATGCAATTTATTTTGCAACTGCTTTTGAGAAATATATTTCTTTTCTTACATATTTTGCTTTTGTGAGACTTAAGACTTTTCTTTATTTTACCAAAAAATAATCAAGGATCCACTGTAGAATACCAAAAGCATGGTAAAATACTGCTGGTGGCTCAGTCTGAAATCTTAAGAAAGCATTCTCCCTCATGCATAATGCAGAACATATACCGTGTAAAGATATTTGAGCAATAAGTTTGTCTGTTGACTCCTGGCATATTCCAATAGGTCCCTCTCTTGAACTGTACAGATTTGATGCATGTTCTGGTCTGCTTTCTTTCCTGCAGGTCTTGAATGTGGGAGATAAATAGCTCCAGCCTCACTTTAATAATCTCACAGTGGGAGGGCTGCAGCTGATGGGCATCTTAGTGCTTTTCTACGGCCTTTTCACCCTCCAGGAAGCAAGCGTCCATTTTTTTTTTCAGGACTGGCATGCTTAATGGCATGGAGACAATTTGAAACAATTTGCCTCAGAAATCTGAGGTACGCATCTAGCTGGGGAGTGTGGTGCTTAAAGGCGGTAATGAGAGTAGTCACATTAATCTTAGTGCTGCTTATTTCTTCAGCACAGCCTTAATGAGGAGAGGCCAAATAACATGCTGACATACATGTTACATACGACTGGGAATATTCCCTTTCAGGTAAGAGCCACACATACACAAACACTCAAATAATTAGTTTACCATCACACAGGTCACCAATGTTGCAGTAGCAGCAGCTTTCACTGAGTAAAATTAGTCTACATAATGATGCAATGTACCTGAAATATTTGGTGTACAGTATATTCAATATGCGAAACACTTCTACCCGTATGTACGGTATATTCAGATCTATTTTTAGTGATGTTTAATGAGTTAAAGTTCTCTTCTGATGATACACATTATACATATCGAGATCACATTTCTACATTCATAATAAGAACCTTCCCATCACTTTTATAAAAATGCATAATTAGGGAACATAATTTATGAGCTCATTAAAATAGTTTCAGGGGATTTGTATCTACTATGTCTAATATGCCTAATATGTAAATTATTAGGCAGTGGTGACACCTGAAGGCTTTCTTTGTCTCCAATGATAAATATTCTTGTTACTCTTTAATTGTATGGTTTATAAACATTCTTACTGATGAAAAAATGTTCCCATTCGAAGTCTGTGTCTTCAGTACCCAGGTGAGGGAGGTGATATTCAGCCAACCAGATTTTTGCTATATGGTTATGCTTTTTTTTAGAGGATTTTTTTATATTTACATCTATAGCCTACAGCTATATGCTGCAATGTAGGTATTCCCCCCCCCCCCTTTTTTTTGCCGTAACATTAAAACATTTTAACCTCGTAGGTTTTGTGAATTTCCCCTGTTCCCACAGAGATGGACTCTGGCTCTTCAGGGCCGCTGGGTGTATGCTGTGGTGTCTGGCACCAGGATATTGACAGCAGATCCTTTGGGTGCTGTGGGTTACAGGGTGGGGCCTCTGTGGATTGGACTTGTTTGTCCGGTGCTCCAGATGGGGATCTAGGGAGTTTGAAGGCCAGGTTGGTGGCCTTGCAATGTTTGTCAGCTGAACCCTGTTCGTGGTGGGCTGTGATACAATGGGTGTTCTGGTGCCTTTCTATCAGGGCCAGCATTGATTTTCCTGTCAATTTCTTATGCATTTGCTTTTCTCTTGGGTCGGACCAGATGGGCTGGCCTTTGGTCTCAGTGGGCATGGTTGAACATCTGGTGCACATCACTATTGTGCTGGTGTATAGCTGGTGATTTTCAGTTCACCTGGAAGTGGTGTTAATGTTATGGCTACTTCACCTACAGTATGAATGCAATGCTTGGTTGTAAGTGGTATATATTACAGAGCCTATATACATTGCAAAACCTTTAGAGCCAGACGTTTTATAGTCAAAGTACAATAATGGTACAGCTGCATGGTTTTTCAGTCTTTTTGAAAGCTGATTACAGCTAACTGAGGGCTCAAGTATGAAAGGCACAGTTTGCTACTGTTATTTAGGCATAGTGGCTGGAAAGTTCCATCTAAGAAAACCTATGCAACCTTGATGTAACCTTGTAGGTTTAAATGTGATTAAACTTTTTAAAAGCATTTTAGTAATAAGAGCCATCTTTGCTAATAATAATCATGTGCCTATCAACTGTTTAATAAATTTTAGTAGGTTTTATTATTATTATTATTATTATTATTATTTTTTTTTTTTAATTAATAATTTTTTTTTTTTTTACAACACTGGTTACTGTAACCACAGGACATTTGTAGCATGTCATGCTGCAAAGAGATAGGTGCCCATGAGATAGGTGCCCAGGACTTGGGCACCTATCAGTCATTGAGTCAGCCATGAACTCCTTTTTATGCCAGAGTATTCTAGAGGCAAATGTGAAGCCATCTGTCCGACAGCTAGAGTTGGTCGAAGTTGGGCCATGAAAAGGGACAATGATCAGAAGCACACCAGTATATCTAGGAATAAAGGTTTTGGAAATTCCTAGTCAATGTCCAGACCTCAACCCAACTAAAATGCTGTGGCGAGACCTTATGAGAGCTGTACATAAGCAAATGCCCAAAAACCTCAATGAACTGAAATAATAACGTGAAGGAGAATGGAACAAAATTCCTCCACATCAATGTGATAGACTGATAACGTTATACAGTAAACAATTAGTTTCAGTTATTTCTGCTAAAGATGGATCTACAAACTATTGAATCATTGTGCATACTTAGTGTTGCCAACATGTTTTTTTCTTTTTGGCTTAATTTTTTTGTTAAGTAAATAATGGCACAGTGAAAAAGGTTCTATGTTGTTGTTTGTCTGAGGTTGTGTTTGTCGAATACTGAGACCAGATGATACGGGATAATGATGATCAGATGATTTTTATTACGTTTTTACACATGCAAAAAACACAGAATTAAAAGAGGGAATACTAACTTTTGCATATGACTGTACATTACTATATGACCTGATAGTATGCAATGCCTTTATTCACAAAAAATGAATCACTGCCCTGGGTGCTTATACAAATAAGACATGAAGGGAACAATTTCCTTCTTCCTCATTCACTCTATCATGGATTCGTTTTTCAATTCATTTTGGCCTGACCTTTCAATATAAATGTATTCAATATAAAAAAAAAGAACATGAGCCAGATTAAATGATTTTTACACAGTGAGGCCATACAAAAACAGCGGCCAGAATGTCATAGAATTGTGCCTTAATGTTATGGGTCATCTGTCTAGTCAAATGTGAAAGGGTAAAGGTTCATGGTCTCTTCCTTTCTGGCCGCATTAATGTCTGTTTCTCTCTCTCTCTCTTTGTGCTTGTGTGTGATGTGTTTCTTAAGGAGCACTGGACTAATGATAGCTCGATTATGGGCTCATATCCATTATGCAAGAGCATTTTATAGGTGTCTGCAGCTGGGACCAAACCATTAGCATGCTGCTATTTGAACTCTCATAATGCTGATGCATGGTTTGTGTGCAAGCTGCACAGATGAGGATCAAGTGCTTTTTAATCATCCCCGAATGGTAAGTGGAAAAACAAATCCAGGCAATTTTTTTTTATATCTGGAATAACATCTGTTCTATGAGGTCTCAATGATGGGAAAAAATGAATACAAATGCCACCTATTTAGGTAGGGAGTGACATGCAGTCATTTTGGCATAGCGGTGATGCGGGAAAAGCCCAGGAAGCGCTTCTGCACAGCTTGGATGAGGTCATTTCCTTATCAACTCGCCTGAACCTATTTCTGGCTGCAGGCTTCATTAACCCGTTCAGCACGGGACGAAACTTCTGAACAGTTCTGGGATAGAGAGCAATGCTTTTGCTTCCCTTTTTTTTTTAAATTAAAACTTGCTTTAGATTTTTTTCAAATCTCATCAATCAAACATATTACATGGTTATAGGAGCCTGTATACTGCATATAATAATATTGGTATATTGGGGTGTGTTGGAAATCCATAGACCTCCGTAATGAAGAGACCAGTGAGGATGTCTGTACGCTGGGGAGCTGGATGGAGAAGGTGTGGTGCCCTCCAGGGTCCGCTGGTGCCAGGCAACACATGGGCCCCAGATAACAGGAGGTGCTGTTTGGATTAGGGGTGTGACAATTGAGGGAAGCTCCAGAGGCTCAGACAAAATGAGTGCTGCATGATGGGGCTCTACAAGAAGGAGATAATCATATTTTTCCTACCCTCATTCTATATGCATACACCCTTAGAGTTAAGTTGAGATAGAAAGTGGCACTTCATACATGCAGGAAGAACTCTGAGCGTGTATTTAGTACAGTGTGTGTGTGTGTGTGTGTGTGTGTGTGTGTGTGTGTGTGTGTGTGTGTGTGTGTGTGTGTGTGTGTGCATGCGTGTGTGTGTGTGAGTGTGTGTGTGTGAGTGTGTGTGTGTGAGTGTGTGTGTGTGTGTGTGTGGTTAGAAATAGCTTTTTCTATGCACATCCGTATGTGGGATGCCAACCCTGAGGATGATTTTATAATGGAATGAGGGTAGGAGGTATAAAAGTGTGGCATGGAGGCATGGTCATAGAATTTATTTTGAAAAGAAAATAAGCATGTCTGTATGATGATAGAATGAGACAGGCAGCTGTAGGATTAGTGTATCCTCACATCCTGGAGTTATGACTTCTGTCACATTATGATAAAGCAAGCAAGAAATATCCTGCAGTATCAGGTCCTGCTACTTCCATCTAAAGCTCCTGTTTTGCATATTGATTCAATGTACACATACAGTTTTGGGACACTTTTATATTTAAAACAAACCGTATTTTATTTTCTGCGAGCTTTATTGGTCTGCCTAAGTTTATGAGCCGGAAATGGTGATTTGAAGATGTAACCACATCATTGTATAGTAAGCTCCTACAGCCAGCAGGGGGCAGTAATGAAATCCAGTTCTTCAGCATATAGGTATGATGCTCTTCAGGAGCCAAGAGGTTTATGTTTCAGCATTTAGAACATGAACCAGCATCATCATTCTGTCAGGAGGCAACTAGACCTTTTTCAGTTCTCAAATCTCTCAATTTTCAACACCACACAACTCAGACACCTCAGTCTCTCAAGCACAGGTATATACAGTATATCACTAGTGAGCTGCAACTAGACTATCAGAATAACTATCAGTGACTATAACAAGAGCTATTTTTATGATCAAAGCGATAACCATAAAACAGGAAGGTAGGCATTACATGATTTCACAATTCCCACATATTCCCACGCCTAATAACCAGTCTCCAGAAACACAAGCGCTAAAAGGTGGATCACTCGCTGAAGCTTTTTATAGCCGCTGGCCTCCCACACCAGCGCCTGGCTCCAACATTGTTTATGTAACGTTATGCAGTTATCGTGTTGCCACGGGGACATGACGGATGGTGTGAAAGTGCTATGTGCTCGCGGGGCACTTTGCATGAACACACTGATATAATCGGCTCGTTCGCAAGCAGACGGCCAATGATTCATGCCCTATCAGTCTGTCAGTCCTAAAAAAATAATAACAATCTTACACACTATCACAGCGTCTGTACTCAAGAACAGGTGAATCACGATTCTCAAATGCTGTCTGGCAAGTCAGAACTAGCTTTTACATCATAGCATTATCAGAGTCATGAAATACATCAAGCACCAGTCACAATACTGATAAACCTACCAGGGAAATATTATTAGATAGATGTTCTTTGAATTGGTCCTTAATGTGAAGTCCGGGGACCCTCAGGGATGGAAAACACAATCACACCTGAACTTGTACTGTATAATTAAATTCTTATCGATAATAGCCTGTTTGACTGGTCACTTTGATACAAACCTGGGAAACATAGTGTCAGCATGGACCTAAAGCGTCCTATCTGTGGGGGGGGGAATATATATATATATATATATATATATATATATATATATATATATATATATATATATAAAAGCACTGGACACATTTGAATAATGAGTAATTCATAAAATAAATCTTCTGCAGAGGGTTGTGCATTTTTATGTTCTACAGGGATCCCTAACTGCAAAGAGTTTAAGAATTCCTGTTTTTTTTTTTTTTTTTGAGTCAGTTTGGGCTCGCTGTTAATACGAGGAACTGAAAAATTACTCATTTGAGATCCTCTCGTACACTTCTTGCAGGACAGTTGCTCTTATTTTTTTCTGAGGCCCAAAGCTTATTTTTGGAAATCACCAAAGACCACTCGACACAATATTTTCCCCAGTTTATATTTATGATTCTGTAAAATTACAATTTTATAGATATCTTTACTCAAATTTTTTCTTCAGATTTTGTTGCAATTCTAAACAAATTTAGCACATATTTTTTTCCTGTGCTGCCGGCCAGTGTGTGAACAGTGTAGAACACACCACCTGTAGGATTACAGAGGAACAGCAACATTTTACCACCTCAAATGCTGTATTATACTGTAAAAAAAAAAAAAAAAAAAATATATATATATATATTTTTTTTTAAACACCAATATGGTGATACATAATTTGCTACACAAAAAAACTGTGAAACAATAATTCACTGAAACAAAGTTCGCTCCTTAGGTTCTTGCAGTGATTAATGATTGCTGGTAGACAACCCTCATGAGGAGGAAACATGATGTACCCTCTCAGACCAGATGAGGACAACATGAACAACAGTCCGGTTTTTAGCTTTGCCTGTTGGACGCATTCAGTTAAGCACCATCGATTAGGACAGGATCAATGCTGCTGATCAGCTCATTCTGGATCATGACCCCTTAGTTTTCTCGTTAATCTGCTAATCTTATTGAAACTGCTACACAGTAGTAAGTCTAACCTCAGCTTTGATCATGCCGTGAATGCAGAGATACATGCATATATAACCTGCCTTTTCAATTTTCCTAGCCCTTCTTCTTTCTGAAGCTCTGCACGAATAAAAAAAGTGATGAGACTGATAAGCTAGACTAGATCACTCAGATTTAGAAACAAGTTAGAAGTTAGAAACTGTACAGTTACTGCACTCTTGAGGTTATAACATTCTACTGTATAGTGCCTACACTGAACTAGAATTTAAACCCACGTGATTTACAATATTATCTACTGTTGGCGACACTAGGATGTCAGTTAGTTAAGCACACCTCCCTTGTCCATTGTTGTCATACTGGTATATATATATATATATACAGAGAGAGAGAGAGAGAGAGAGAGAGAGAGAGATAGGATCAGGTGTAAAAGTTATACGTGCCAGCAACTTCGCTTAAGTCAATCCCTATTAAAAAAACATTATGTGTGCTTATATAGAAGACTTTCTGGAATATGTTAAAGGGGAGGCTTCAGACTTCAAACTATGTATGTATTTGTTATCATTACTTTTATACTTTTTATTTTTTATACCACTACCAGAATATGGGAATGGAGTTGCAAAAATGTAGAAACCTGTGATTGTGTGTACAGTATTTGTGCTATTTCTTCAGTCGTGTTTGGGGAAGTTGGTTTAAATGAACTAAAATTCAGTTCATTATATTGCCTATTTTGTGCTGAAAAAAAAAAGATATGTCACTCTATACTGCACAATTCTAAGCTTTATATACTGTATGATTATTTAAAAAACAGGGAAAAAAATAATAGCTAAAATGCTCTGAGCTTTAAGAGCTACCATTAAAAACATAGTCAAAAAAAAAAAGAAAAAAAAAAGAAAACAACATGTGGGCAATATTAAGTACCCCCATGATTCAATAGCTTGTAAATCCACCGTTAGCAGGAATAGCGTGAAGTATTAATTTTCTGTATGACGATCAGTCACATCATTGTGGCCATTCTTCTTTACAACATTGCTTCAGTTTATCTCAGAATGTGCATATACACAGCTCTCTTGCGGTGCCACCACATTATTTCAGTTGAGGTCTGTACTTCAATGACTGGGCCGTTTCATAACCTAGATTCTTTCATTTTTCAGCCATTCTGAGGTAGATCATTTTCTTGTGGCATGACTCATGATTTCACCCAAGATTTAGCTGTCGGACAGATTGCCTCACATTTGCCTCTAGAATACTCTGGTATGAAAAGGAATTCATGGTCAACTCAATGACTACAAACTGCTTAGGTCCTGAGGCTGCAAAACAAGCCGAAATCATCATCCCTCCACCGCAGTGCTTGACACAGGCGTTTCTACTGAAAACGGCACTGAGCATTGAGGCCAAACACCTCCACTTTGGTCTCATCCGTCCATAGAATATTGTTCCAGATGCATATTTGCGTCTTCTACGCTCTTTTTAGACAGAAAAGGTTTTGTCCTGGGCCCTTTTCAAACAAACTGTACTTGTCTACTTCTAATTGTACAGTCTTGACCTTTAACATGGTCAGGGAGGCCTTTAGGGTCTGAGATATAGCTCTTGTAGATGTAGCATTTGTTTTGTATTTTTCTGAGCATTTCATGTGCTGGGACGTCCACTCCTCGGACAATTGGCAACTGTCCGGAATGCTTTCCAATTGTGAATAATCTTTCTCAATGTAGAACCATGAACTATATTATATTATATTATAATCCTTTCCACATTGCTGTAAGACCATTGCTTATGTCTTTCCCTCTTGGCAATGGGTTACCACACACCTGAATGCTCCAGACCAGCAAACGTCTGCTTTATAGAGGTCTGCACACCTGCTGATGATCAGGGCTGATGATCAGCAGCATCTACCTGCAACATACCCACTTAAATCCCAAGGAAGCAGTAAGGAGAGGCATTAGTATTACCTGTATGTTTTTTTTTTCCCTTTTTGGTTTCATCTTTGTTAAATAAATAATGGCAAAGTTAAAAAAAGGAATGTGTTGTTGTTCAACTGAAGATATATTTGCCTAATACTAAGACCCACTATGATCAGATGATTTTTATTTTGTTTCAAAAGCACTTTTAAACCAGACTGTAGATATATACACATAGAACTAATTTTATTGTCAGTGCACAACACAGGTACTCAGTCATAAAATGCAGTTTAACATCTAAGTGCAAATAGTAGCATTGTGCAGAGTATTTAAACAGCATATAAAAAATAGCAAGGCTACAGGCAGTGAGAATATGCAGTAGCTATTGTGTAAATAACAATATGAATGGTAAATTACATTGTGTTATAATATAAAAAGTCTAATATTTGTAAAAATAGAAGTATTAGTCATAGATTTATTTAATTCATGTACTGTATGGTATATATAGTACAGTGGTACCCAGATTATCCATGGATAAAATACAATGTATAGAGCAATCAGAAAAAAAAATGCTTTTAGCTGTGATTCTGGTATGCATTTGCCTTGGCATTGTTTCAACAAGCTTATGCAAAGTCACAACATTTATCTCTTCCCAAAGGAGCTTATTCTTTGGCTGAGATCTTGTGTTGCTGACGCCAGGGTTGAAACCACTCTGTAAGCCGACATAAAAGAGAGATAAGTCTCCTCAAAACAATCTCAAGCACAACTCAAAGCCTTCCATGGAATACCCCATTATGGTTATGGTCAATACTCTTTGGTCACCAATTCAAATGATTACTTATGGTCCAAGAGCAACTCTTTTACAATTTAAGGCTGATCAATCTTGGCATTGTTGTCCTGGAATATGCCTGTGCCATCAGGTAAGAAACGTCCATTGATGTGATAACCTAGCCATTCAATACATTTACAGTAGGTCATCAGCTGACTTCATTTTATTGCCACATGATATTGCTGAACCTAGACCTGACCAATTGAAGCAACCCCAGATCATAACACTGCCTCCAGAGGCTTGTACAGTGGGCACTATGCATGATGGGTGCATCGCTTCATGCACTACCCTTCTTACCCTGATTCGCCTATTGCTCTGGAATAGGAAGAGTCTGTATTCATCAGACCACATGACCATTTTCCATCATCCATAGCAAACTGAAGGCTTTTTCCTGATTTGCCTAACAAGTGGTTTTCTTACACAGTGTACAGCTGCCTCTGTCCTGTGAGTTCTCATAGAATTTTGTGTCTGTGGAAATGCTCACTATTAAACATAGCTGTGATTTCCACTGTTGAATTTGTACAATGTAGTGTCTAAGTGATCTCCCACCACAGTCATTAATGATTTCTTTCTGAGCGGGGAGACTTCGTCCTCAAAGTTGACTGTTCACCATTATCTTTACAGATTTTAATAATGCAGTCTACTTAATTGTTTTCTGTGCTTGGTGCAGGCCAATAATTTAACCCTTTTGAAACACAGTAACATCTTTACCCTGATCAGAGGATGCATCTTCCATTATGGTTGTGTAAGAGATGAGAAGCTATTATCACTGTATTAGGGTTAAAAGAATTCTTGCCAGCTAAAACACATTAATCACTACAGTAATTATCCGATCAAAGGCTCTTAGGCATTTGCTTATTGAAATCCAAATGGGTTTTGCTCTGGCTGTGCAATTATATAGAAATAATACAGAATATACAATATAGAATAGAACTGCTGGATGATTACTGGCAGAAAAAAAAAAAAAATCAGTGGCGTAATAGCATAGTGCAGATTTCGAAAGTGTAATGGTTGTGGGGAAGTAGGTGGCCCAGAGCCTGGGCCTGGTTCTGGTGGGAATGTTCCTATATATATATATATGTGGAAGGTTGAACAGTTTGTTATGGGAATGGGAGGAGTCCTTGCTGAGGTTGCATGCATTACATAGACATCTACTGTGGAGAAGATGTAGTGTAGCCAGGTACAAGGCATACCTAATAAATCAACAACCGAACTGCAAAAGTAAAAATGTCACTTTATGGAGTATCTTGCGGAGCAATTGAATGTTCTGTTGGGTTCTTCGCATAGCTAAAAATATGCCCACAATCAGTGAGGCCTGAGGAATTCTCTGATGTTATCACATCATTTTTCCACATAATATGGTTCTTATAGTTCTCTGTTGGAAAATGATCTGATTAGATCACTGATCAAAGAACACGAAAGCCATGTAATTATTTCCATACTCACATAATTTTTATGTTAATCGTAGTTAGTTCCGTTTAGCTAGTATTGCTTAGCTGAAGATCCAGAGCCCTCAGGCATGTTATCCGTAAACCAAACTTGGTTTTGTTTTTAAATGATCATAGTAAGTGCCAAACATATATATATATATATATATATATATATATATATATATATATTTATTTATTTATTTATTTATTTTTTGACAACTTTATCTGATATAGGTTTAAAATTTTGTGTTGTTTAAAATAGCATTCCTGTACACTTTTATATAATATATGTATATACTGTATGCATGCATGAGTTAACATTCTTATGCCTTTTAATACCCACATGCGCAGATACACAGATCTCCTGCTTGGTCGCGCTTTCATATCCCGCGTAGTCTGAGATAAGGAGAGCTGCTGCTGGGTTGTTTCAGGTACACTGCAAATATGCAAACTGCCTGTGATCACAGATAGGAGCAGAGAGATACTTCCACCGCATTGTAATTAACATTCTGTCATTAAGCTTGACTTGATTAGTCATTGCTAATCACTTAGAGTGCTGGAAATCTTTCATTTTTCCAGACATGGGTCAGCATAAATGAACCAGTCACACTCTCCTGAGGTAAACTAGGATCAATCCAGGTCTTTGATGAGTACGTATATGCTGCACTGCAGTCTGATGATCTGAGAGTGGAGGTTAGCTGGGTTAGCCCGGCATGCTGTGATCAAACACTAAAGCATGTCCATGAAAGGGAAGGTTTATCTGTGAAGGCATATAAAAAGCAACAAGAAAAAAATTGAGAAAATAGTGTGTAGTTTTAAAAAAAAATCCACACTTTGCCGACTCTAGGGAATGAAGGGAAACACATATCCACGATCCTCCCTTGACCCTTTCTAACACCAAGATGTGTTTTTATTTTTTATTTTTTGCAGTGAGTGGGTATAATAAATATGGGCATCCTGTTTAGGAAAACTGGAAGGAAAAGGGCAGGAACTGCTTCAGACAGGGGCAGGCAGACTCTTCTTGTCTCCCTCTCTCTCATTCTGTCTGACCCACTTATAACTATAGATCCTCAGCAAGTCTCCTAGGTGTTCCATTACAGGCTGTGTGTGAGGCCTAAATGGCTCTTATCAAATTACCCAGATGGACACAGCCCTGTCATACAAGGACAGAGGGACCATAGTCAGGTTTAAAATAGATTATTTAATATACAGTGTAAATGAGGTGGCAATAGAACGGACCACATACAGCTGACCTGGTCTAGCCTTGACAACATCCTACTGTAACACAACAAAATGTCATAACCACAAGCATTCATATACTATTTCAGTAGCAACCGGTTATGGCAGGACAGTCATAATAATATGTGCATTAGAAACACTTTTATTCCCACAACAGGAACAGCACCATGTCCCATTTGCATTTGCTCCACTTCCCCCAGAGGATGATAATCCAATTCCCAACCTGTGGCCATGTTTTATGCAATAAACTCCAGAACCATGATGTCTCACATTGCCTTTGTGTGCCCTAAGTGATTGGGGTTCTGCTTTCTGTGTATACTCCCTACCTAACATGTACATTACTTAGCCTTGTCTTGGGAATGAGCAGGTTAGTAGTCACATCTGGCACCCTAGAGGATGTGCGCTTCTGATTTCACAGCTGGATGGGCATGCTGAGCCACTGTCGCTATCACGTCACCACCTGAGGTTTAGCCACAACAAATGAAATTTGTTATTTTGGGCTCGATTTTTTTCCCCCGGCTTTACTGAGATGCTATAAATACATGTACATCTGCCAATAAATGATCATGACTCGACTTGTTTATTTAATCTAATCATTCAATGACGGTTTAGTGACATAGCGAAGGTCAGGGAACAGATGGTGCAGGACAAGTTGGTCAATGACTCCTTTCACTGATATTTAAATTTTTTACCATGCACTAGGCCACACTAGGAACAATAGGTGGCATTTTTAAACGCAGGGTCAATAATATTTAAAGGCACTTTTTGTTATATTTGTAAAATTTCCCTTAGATTCTAATGCAGGACAATAAAACATCAGCCCACAGCCCAGACTATCATTTGCCTGTGATGACACAGGCTCTGGAAATTCTATTATAAATTTAAGTCCAATGTTTCCTGTTTAGTTTTAAAACAGTCAACTTTTCACTTTTAAAACAGTCAGCTTTAGCCTACTCCCACCATTTCCGCAGGAGATACCCTTATAGAGTTAATTGCTCTAATTTAATAGACGGTTTGCCTATTTGCAATTCTATTTTGCATATTACATAATAAATGTTCCACTGTAATATATTTGTACGGTATCTAGATCCAGATACTAGACTCATTCAGTGACTAAGTAGGAATTAAATAACTGAACACTTTGTGCAGTGATATCATAGCAGACATGAACATCACAGACAGAAAGTACAACCCAGGCAACCATTTCTACACGTATATTAGGGTATTTTTTAAAAACCAAATGACTTCAGGAAAAATGTGAAATCAATCCTTTCCTCATTTTCCATTTATTTTGTGTGATGTAAGAATTCAACAGAAATCACAGCTGACAGCAGTAACCAGGCCAGAATGATTTTAAGAGAAGATGCAAAAAACACATTTCATGTTTCTTTTTTCATTTCAATGAACTCCCCTTTAACAAAGATAACATGTCAGCACATAAATAAATAAATAAATCAATAACAAAGAGATCCACATCTACACAAGAATTACTGAACAAAGAGCTTCAAAAAACAAAAAAACTAAAAGATGCAGCACTAGAGAACGATTCTTGGCCTGTGGGCACTGATAGATGCTCTGAACTGCACTGATGAAGCTTAAATATTTAATCATTCTCCAATCTTATACTCACTGGCTCAAACCACATTTGTTCACAATTATGTAATTCTGGGGTTTTCAAGTCGGCCTTGGTTTGATCACTTTTCAGTAGTGGTTTAAAGGCATGCACGTACAAACAAACAGGGGAAGTAATAGAGAAATCCTCATTAGTAGGACTTGAATAAATCATATATACACTAAATGCCTGAAGGGGCGCAGTTTTACAGACTCCATAACTTTCAAGTCATAGGATGTTCATATACACCGCAGCAACAAACTTCACCAATAAACAAAAGCTTTATTTTCCAGCTTTCACAGCCTCCCAACTTTTGGATACTAGAAAGCCGAACACATTTAACATGTCATATAAAGGTCATCATCTGCAAATCACTATGAAAGTACATTAGGTTCCCTTTTTGGCACCGGACTCGTTCTGGCCTCCCGTGCATGACTCCACAAGACCTCTAGGACTGTGCTGTGTGGCTGGAACCAGGCGGTTAGCGGTGAATCTTTTGGGTGCTGTGGGAGGTAGGGTGAAGCCTCCATGGATCAGAATTTTTTTGTCCTGCGCACTCTATGGATGCTTGGTCAGATTGAGATCTGGGGATTTTGCAGGCCGGATCAGCAAACTTGAACTCTGGGCCTTGCTAAGACACAGGAGGCTGTCAGGCACTTTGTTTTTTGATAACTTTTCTCTCAAAACCAGCATTAACTTTCTTCATCAATTTGTGGTTCATTGACTTTTTTGTGGGATTGGACAGACGGGATGGCTTCTGGTCCCCACAGGCATAAGTAAAAATAAGTCTTGGTTGCTCATGATCCTGTTGTCAGTTTACTGGTGAATAATTGATAAGCAATGTAATACTGTACAAGTCACCTGGCGGTGGTGTTAGTGTTCTGGCACAGTTGTGTGTACTTTACAGTATATATATTTTCTTAAATGCGTTTTTGTCAGAAGGAATCTCACATTCCAAACACCCTTTATTGTCATTGTGTGTACCATAATTTCTAGTTTGCTGTGCACATAATATCTGTTTGGGGTTTCTGGAAAGTCCACTCCCAATAATACTTTGCATAATTTCAAGATGGTATCTACATTATTCTTTAATGTATAGAGGCTTTCATCCAATGTCAGGAACTGCTACTGTTTTTATAAAAGCAGACTAAGACAACAGTAGTTCATTTGTATTTTATCACTGCTGCCTATACCTGATGTACATGGTTACCAATGGAAAAATACTCAGTTATTCTGAAGACTGTCAAATGTAATTATGCACCTTTTTAAAGGTTATCATATTCATAATGTGTCATGAATGTGTGTAGCTGGTTAACATGAATGTTAAACAGAGAACAGATGAGCGCATGGGAAATTGTAACACGGGGTGGAAATATTAATAAATACATATTAAATAAAGTGTTATTTAAAAAACACAGACCAAAAGATTTTTTTTTTTTAATCACTTTTCGGTCTTGGTTCTGAACTTTGTTTGGTTTACTTTGTGTGTCTTCTCCTCTTAAAAGCAGCCCTCACTGAATAATGATTAAACAGAATCACATGTTCCTCTGTCAGACCGATTTGCATTTGAAACCACATGAAATGTGGTTGCAAAAGTGACATGAAAAAGTATTTAAAATAAGATTTCTACAACATATTTTGCTATTCAGCTAGAAACTAGAGGAGAAATATCTATTTAAGATGCCTGTCTAAATATAACCTACAATTTCTTAACGTCTGTGGGATTCCCATTTGGTGAACAGACCTTGTGGATGGCTTTTGCCAAAAAAGATACATTTGAACTGAAAACCTGCCTTTATCTTTGCGTTGCCCAAATGATTGCACATGTATCGTGATAATATGTTGAAGTGGGGCTGCTAAAAATATGATGCTTTTTGAATATCAAGGTACATAATCTAATAACATGATCATTAAACCTGATTATCTGTGCATGCCTAGTGACTAATAACCAATGGACAGAGCACTGGCAGAGAGATTTAGCTGTCACAATCATCATCATCAGCCACTAATGCCTGTGGTGGAGCTGCCTGCTAAAGTCATTTGGCATATGGCACACTGCAGCATATGGTGGAGAACCCGAATTGATTTATGGGCACATATCTGACATGCGAATTTAACCAGTTCCACTAAATCTATCCCAGATTTGCAATGACATGACTGCGTCCTTGTTGGATTTTGGTGAACTGAAGATCTCTTTGTCCCTGCTTTTTCTCTGTTTCAATTCGTCAGCTGGTTATAAAGCATTTCATGGAGCAAAACCAAGAGCTGTTCTGCAGCACTGCTTTTAAACTGAACCAGGAAAAAGTCAGAAGGTTGAGGGCAATGTTATGTGCAGCTTTTTTTTTTTTTTTTCTTCAGTGGAATATAAATCACGTCCTTGCAGGATGACTGTGGCCTGGCTCATGACTAGTGCTCCACTTACAGACCTTATGTCAGCACTTGCACTTTGGTGACTGTGGAAGTGAGCGGTATGAACCGGTATGATGTGTTCAGCTGACCCTGACTGCTATCACACTGTCTCACAGAGTGAGAGATTAGACTTCAGCGCAGGCTGATTGGAGTTCATTTTATGATAATTCATCGCTTCAGAACTGTCTGTGCAGCATGGCTGAGGACAGATCACCCTCGCTCCCTCCCGTCTTCACTCCTACTGCTCCTAATGAGCTCAGCTGATGCCCTCATAGAAAGACCTGCATATCTTGGACACGGTGAAACCAGAGTGTCAACACCAAGTAACTGGTGATGATTATGGTTTCAGTCAGATATATCAGCTGTACATCACCTTGAGCAAATGATTACCATGATGTCAAGTTGTTGTCAAAAGTGGGCTGTTTTTACTTAAGTATATGTGTCTGGAATAGCAAAAGGGCTGCTAAGCAATGCTGAAAAAAAAAAAAAGAGAAATGTTCCTTTAATGGATCCAGTAAATGCTGCCATCTGCATCTAGGTCAAACTATGATGTCATGAAATCAGTGAAGCATCCATGTTGAAACAATGTGTAACAGTCTTTTATACTTAAGCATAAGTGTCCACAGAGATTCACACCCAATTTGTGCAACTGATTGGAAATATTTCCTGTGGAGGCAAGAAATTTGCATCACTTATAAACATGTGCCAAAGATTTTCAAAAGAATTGCAAGTACAGCATGAATCCATGAAGCCAACCTGCTTTATGTCAGCAGTTCAGACAGCTGCTGCTGGTAGTGTTGTGGGGAACGTTTTTTTTTATTTATTTTATTTTTATTCTTTTTTTAAAATGGAGAATGCTTGTTGGTTACTACCAACTGAGCACGATTTGAATGGCATAGCCCATCTCATATTTTGCTGACTATGTGCATTGCTGTATAGCTATGATCAACCCACACTGTAAACCCTAATGCTCAAAGTAATTAAACACATTGAGTACTGTTAACTTAAATAATTGCAATTAGTTCAAATGAATAGACCTTGATGAGTATTTAGAACTTTTTGGTATTTATGAGTTTGTAGAAATGACACTTTTCAAGTTAACTAAACAAATTTGATATTTTAAGTAACTGTAAGTACTTAAATAACAGTAACTGTCACCTTAAAGGTCCACCAACTTAAAATCTTTTAGCCTAGCGATTTTGTGTCTGACATCATCAGAGCGATAGGACTCTGGTGGCTCAGTGGTAGGTCTTTCGTCTGCCATGCAAAAGGCCTGGGTTCGATTCCCAACAACTGGGTGTCCCAAGTCCAGATGAAATGGGAGGGTTGCATCAGGAACGGCATCTGGTGTAAAACCTGTGCCAAGCTTGTGTGCGGACCGGATTGTCTGCTGTGGCGACCCATTGCCGGGAGCAGCCGAAAGACCAACAACAATTTATTTGATTTGCAACAACTAAAAAAAAAGATAATTGCTATTAAATAGTGTGAGTTGGGCTACTCAATAATGCATGTAAAGAACGATTAATATGAATGAGTACAACAAACTCAAAAGCTGATAGTTCTGTTTACTTAAAATGGGAAACATCATTACTTAAAAAGATTTATGTAACTGATTACCACAATTTTTTTTAGTTTTGCCAACGTATTCGGGTTTACGGTGCATGTCATAAAGTGTTATTGTCCGTCATCATCTACAGTATACTGTAACTTCTGACTTGAAATCGCGTATACAGGGTCTCAGGGGGCCTAGAGCCTTACCCAGGACTTTTAGGGCATGAGTTGGGGTACACCATGGACAGGGTGCAAATCCATCGCAGGGCACACACATACACACTGACACATTTATTGACATACTTTGGGCAATTTGGGAACGCCAATTAGCCTAATCTGCATGTCTTTGGACTATGGGAGAAAACCAGAGTTCCTGGAGGAAACCCACCAAGAACGGGAAGAATATGCAAACTCCATGCACACAGAGGTGGGAATCAAACCAGGCTTGCAATCAAACCCGAACCCTGGAGGCACAAGATGATAGTGCTAACCACTAAGCCACCGTGCCACTATCAAGTGCAAATCATCTCAAAATAGTTTCATGAACATGACAATGAGTTCAGTGTACTGCACTTCAGAGTCATTCAATGTATTATTTTGGGATGTGATAGAATACGAAGTACACATCATGACTGCATCTATCAAAGCTACATCAACTATGCATTAAGCAATCATGATGTCAGCACAGACCAGTATCTCTAAGGATTGTTTCAATTCATTTGTTAAATCTATGCTATGGGCAAAAACAGGTCATTACCAGTATAAGTAAGGTATTTCAGTGACTGTAAATTAATAAATTACATGTTGTCTGTTGACTTATGGATCAAATACATTTTGGTTAATGCAAATTTTTTTTCAGGTAATATAGAAAATAATTCCTTTATTAACATTGAAAATTGTTAATGTGTCAAACTGTATTCCTTGTTAATATCAATATCTGAGGGAAAAATATATATATTTTTCCACATTTTTTTTCTTGTTTTCATCTTTGGCCAATATACAATAAAATAGATGTATGCAACATACTCTACCCTTGCACACACATCCACATGCACTCATAATGCTAAGACAAACATTCCTCTTTCACTCTCAGCATATGTGATATAGCCCTGCTGTGCAAGAGAACTGTTGCTGGGTCAGGCTGTACTCGGGGTGATGTAATCCTCAGAGGGCGCCTGGCAGACCTGACTCACTAAGACTGATTGGAGATCAGTGGGAGTCCTCCTGTCTCAGCCTGCTCACTGAACTGTAAAGCAGCAGTGTTTCTCAACATGACGTTGGAGTGTAATGGTGGATAATGACATGATAGAACACCAGGGGGAAAAGTCATGCCCCTTGTAGGGGCTAAATTCTATTGAAATATTGTTTCGTCGGTATATGCTGTAAATACTGTAACTTCTGACTTGAAGTTGTCACGATGAGAGCAGCACTCTGCAAAATACATGCCGTACAGTTTGCTCAAAATGAATATACTATTAGAAAATAAATCAATAAAACCCACCACAACAGCCACTAAAGTTAATGTGCAGTATTGCATTGCAGCGTAGTCACGTTTAGCTCCATTAAGTTCTCCAAGGGAGAACCGGCTTGTTCTGAGTGCCTGCTCTCAGGTGTAAGTCCAAGTGAAGGGATTGCTGTATAAAGCAATGATCTCACATGACTTATATTTGGAAACATGCCCAAGAAAACACCAGTGGACCAGAACATATCTGAGTCACAACTTGATGAAATCAAATTCTAGAACATTCCCTGTGTTAGCCAAATAAAACCCTGTATTGTTGTGAGAGCTAAGAGATATTTCAACATGACCAAAAAACATGTTGCAATCCAAATCTCAATTCTTTTTCATATGAGCAGCTAGCTGGGCTTTATCTAAATAATGTGAAACCCCTTGCAGATTGAGGTGTTACACATAATTAAAAATGAGCTACAAAACATGGCACGGTCTGTTGTTTAAAGAAAATAATCAGTGACTGAATGTAATTTCTTTTAATTGCATGTAACAACACATTCTTGTTATTTCTCTTCATTATTCACACCTGATATGTCTTCCGATCTTTGATAGTCCTCATCAGAGCATCTTACAAGGATGTGTTCTCATATGAAGACATACAGTAGGGTTCTTATGAGGTTAATGAACTTTATATGAAATCTTCCTATTTAAATAGGAATGTAGTATATGTTGTCATCGATTATTACAGTAGATGTTAAAACTGTCCCAAGACTGTCCTTGCTGCCTGCAGGCCTTTGTTATATGTAACTGTTGACGCAGTGACATAGTGGTTAGCAATGTGGCCTCGCACCTCCAGCATCAGGGGTTTGAGTCCCGCCTTGAGTCTGTCTGCATGGAGTTTGCATGTTCTTCCTGTGCTTGGTGGGTTTCCTCTTGTTTCCATAAACAAAAACATGCAGATTAGGTTAACTGGCATTTCCAACTTTCCCATACAGTGTGTGTGTGCCATGCGATGGATTTTTCAGGGTGTACCCCGCCTCATGCCCAAAGTCTCCTGGGGTCTAGGATTCCTGGTTCACACAGATAAGTGGCATAGAAGATGAATGAATGAGCGTGGTTGATCAAGCTTCCAAATTCCCCAAATATCATAATTCCCCAATATCATTCATGGAATGTGCCTCTGTTCCATGGAGGCCCCACCCCTCAATCAACACTATCCAAAGGATCCACTGCTAATATCCTAGTGCCAGGCACACACCCAGAGGTCTCGTGGACATGTCACAGGTCACGTGGCAAGGGGACCCCAGTGCCACAAGGAGGGGATCCTTCAAAATATTGGGCTTAAAGTTTTTGATTTTAATATTAAGGTTAAACGGTGTACAGTATATTTGCTCAAAACATAAGTCCTCACAGGTAACTTACAGTTAGCCGGCTAACTGCTAACCATAGTCTGGTACAAATCGAATAAATTTTATTGGTTTGATGCTTTTAACAAGAGATGTTGTTGCAAAAGGAGATTTAAAGAAATCAAATTGATTGATATAAATGAAGTTGAAATTGTAATGAAAAAGTATAAATTATAACTATCAGTTTGTCCATAATGAACAAGCCAGAGGTGATGTTGGCAAGGAAAAACTCCCTGGGAAGACAAGAGGGAGGAAACAGACTCAGAAGGGAACCCAACCTCATGTGGGTGATCATGGTTTGTACAACCATAAATAAATACCTGCTATATCTGTGTGCCATTAGGTTGAAGGTTTGATTATATAACAGGAGAAGACTTTTAGATAATACAAAGTCCGTTTTCACTGATGGAGGCTCGGGTGCAAAAATGTTCCTGGCAATTTCATTCCTAAACCTAGATCAAGTAACTTCAGTTGCAAGCCATGGCAGAAAAAAATGGTTATGTTTGTACTAAAAGTGACATTAAATAATAAGTTGTCTGAGAAGAGAAAGAGAGAGAAAGAGAGAGATAGAGAGAGAACCTTTCTTAAATGTCATAGTTCTAAAAAAGATTTCCACATTATATATATACAGTACTGTATATACTTTATACTTTCATAAAAACACAATCTTTTCCCTAATGTTAGTTTTTTGAAGTACAAACATTTTAAGTAGCAAATTGCTATAATGTTTTTAGAATATTTCGAGAACATTATTTCAGTCCAACCTTTTTAGCACTTTCCGCCTATTTTACTGATTGTTCTAAAAATGTTTTCTATTTACTGGGTAGTAATCAAACACAGGCATTCTTTCTGATGTCTGTAAGCATTTATGTAATGCCTGGACTGCACATTTCTATACCTCTGACTAACATTAACCTACAGTATAATCTGATCTCGGTGCAATAAAACTTTTAAACTTTTGAACCATCTTTTTCTATAAAAGCATGCTATGTAAAGTTAAAACAGCAAGTGGTCATATAAAGTGCTCTCATGTAAATGGCAATGCATTGTAATTAAAGACTGCTTTTGCCTTGCTCGTCTGACTCCGAGTCCAACGATTTGCCTGGGGCGACTTTGAAGGAGCTTGGAGGTGGGAGGTGATTCACATGAGAATAGTCTGTGAACTCTTCACATAGGGAGCTGCAGGGGACCAATAACACTCTCCCACTAATCCCACACATTCATTCTATAAACACCATCATGCATCAGCTTGGCAGAGGAAAAGAGCACTGGCATACTGATCAAAAGCGCTGCAGCAGAAGCCTTGATCAGCCCTGACTTGATTTTAGACTACAAGGTCATTTGTTTGTCTTGTCGCTTACCTATTTTACAATGCATTGCTTCGGTCTGAATGCTAGCATAGAGAACATTTAAAATCTTTTTTCTTTTTGCTCTTGTTCACTTAGACTCATTATCATTTTGTTTACACCATTCTGACTCAAATCAAAAAGACAATTGAAGTGAATAATTGTTATTTCCATGACTGAAACTATATGCTCCAATGACCTGTTTAGAAGTTTTTATACAGTATGCACTGTTCATGAATGTGCTCAGTGAATGATGGAGTTCATTTAAGATGACCCATGTCAGCATGTGGCTTCAGCAGTGTGTGAAAGCTAGTAGGTGTTCACACTTGCCTAATTAATTTCCGCACCCAGATTCCCATCTGTGTGTCTGTGTGCCTTAGATGACAGAACCAACTCACTTCTTCATGCCCATCAGTTGCTGTTCTGTTTTGGCATGGTACTGCTGGGAGTGTGTGTGATGTATGTGAGGGAGAAGGTGTTGTTGACAGCTACCACCGCATGCTACCTGGCCCATTTCCACACCATAAATTTAAATGAATGAATCATGCTGGTGACATATGCTCAAGCGACTCTTCGCTTGCCAGAAGCCTGGAGGTCCGGTACTCCTGTAGCCGAATAGTAATTCCACAATCTGTTCCCCTGCAGTCTCAGGAGGGAACCCCACTCTCTGAACTCTAAAAGAGAGCTTGACGAGAGGGACACTTACAATCCAAGAGCAGCCAGTTTCTCTTATCAGATCTTAGTTGCCCAATCCACTTATAGTAATACACAGCAGAGAGGGTTTTTTTTTTCTTCCTATAACGACCATTTTGTTCTATTTTCAGCAAAAAATAACCAAATCAATAAGAACAAATCAGAAATTTCCTTTTGCCTCAGGCAAGTTTCTTCCTCCTCCAAGTTGGCTGAATACTTGCAGAATCTGGGAAAAGTACTGCTGGGTGAAAACCCAGTACAATCTCCAACAGTCACATTTCAACCACAGGCACAAGGCAAATGCCAAGCTCAACGATGAACTGCCTGTCCTTTTTTGCGATAGCTCTGTGCCCACAGCTGATGTAATCCTGCCACACTCACAGATGGCTCTGTAACCTGATGCCATGTTCACCCTCTGCTCAGGCTTTAGCAGTATGTTAATGGAACAGACTCGGTTTCAGAGACTCTGACTCTTTACTGTTGAGAGTCAGGTGAAGTCTGTTATCCATGCTTTATTCCACTGGGATGGCATTTTAAACCTGCCCATGAGAGCCAAGAGACATTAGGAGACGGTTAAACAGCCAGCTGACAACAGGTGTCCAACTGTAGAGAGACAACTATATTCTGCAGACTCTGTCTTTTTTTCTAAGATAGATAGGAAAAAAAAAAACAGGACACCACCATATAATTTTGACAATGCCTACTGGGGAGGATATAAATGCTACCTGATAGCATAGCTCTTATGGTTCCTATAAGTATAGTATGGGATATGGAGGGAGATGATAGGCCTGTGTGAAATCAAAACCTTCAGAAACCTATAAAGGGTCTTTGGTGCATTTAATAATGTCTAAAGGCTATTTCACATTAAGGCTGGATGAAAACAGAGAGAGATATATAAAGGGAGAGGGAGAACTCCATGAGACACATTTTATGCTGGTTATGGCCAAGCCTATTTCCCTACCACAAATTTACACATGTACCTTCTCTTGGTATTTGCCACTTGAGATCAAAGGCTTAATTTCTCAGCTAGATATTACTCTCCTTCAGGCTTGTAGGCTGGTAGGGTTGTGTACATGTGTATGTGTGTTTGTGGGAACATGTGCGTTTACGTACAGTATGTTTTTATGTGTGTGTGTGTGTGTGTGTGTGTGTGTGTGTGTGTGTGTGTGTGTGTGTATCATCTCTACCCAGGCTCCTCGAGGCAGGCAGATACGGGTGAATTCACCCATAGGGCCGTGTTTAGGAAAGGGCTATCTTCATCAGATGAAAGGTAAGACTGACAGAAGCATATTAGAGCAGTGGACTAACTGCCAGCGGCTATGATTTCCCTGTTCTAGGCTGTTAAAAACCTCATCTGAGCTTATTTCCTGTATAGCTGGATATATTTATTTTATGCTGACGTAGCATCTTTTTTTTTATCCACCTTAACCCTTTATGTTCTGTTTAACTGCGCTGAATATGTACAGAAGACAGCTTTTTAGTGCCATAAACACAATTAAAACAACAACAAAAAATTACTTCACATACTGTACTGTATACCACCATGTTAGAAAGCAGCATGAAGTGTAGCCAGGATGCCACTCCTCACCTTGGTAGTGTCATGGCTTAAACATACAACCTCTGATCAGCAGCCCCAGGGTTTTTACCGTTGACTTATTACTGAAGCTGATAAAAACATGCTCTGTGTTTTGGGCTGTTGCAGCTGTATATGATCCTGTATCATGTACAGGGAAGGATATTTGGTGTCTAATGCATTTGTAGCATTTGTGGTTAATTTACTTTATAACCTTGTCTAAGTTTGTTTCCGGCAAAGGGAAAAAAAAACACACATATTAATAAATGCGATGCATAAAGCTATCTAAAACCTCGCTAAATGTGATTTCCTCGCATCCTCAAATGTCAGGTTTTGATTAAGCTATTGTATAGGTACCTCCTCTAGAAAACAGACATAAGCCTAATCAAGTCGGTTTGAAATCAGGTGCTGGCACTCAAAATGTTGCAGTGGAGTCAGAAATGTAAATTCTGCCCTTTTGCCTTTAAAAAAAAAATGCTTTAAGATTATAAATAGTACTAGATGTGACAATACATAGTAGAACATATGAAGGGTTCTCCTAGGCCAACACACATTTTCCTTAATTCTGTAAAGGGAGGGTTTGGATTATTGTAACAAACCAAGTACTGTAAAATTAAATAACTCTCCATGTCAGAAGGTGGCAGTATTCTGTATATTGGTACCCAATAGTGTGTCAGCTACCATTATCGGTATCATTTGTGATGGAGTATTTTTCAGTATCCTGTTTATTTCAGCAGGATATGGCGTGGGACATTGCCAAACAGCCTATCATGTTTACGATTTTCTCATCACTTTGACTCAGTCGAACAAGATTTATTCTGCTTGGCAAAGATAGAAAGAAGTACAGCTGATCTGTGAGGATGAGAAATGATTCTACTCGTTAATCTTGTAAAAACCCTGTTAGAACCCTGGAAATGTTTCCCTGGACTGACAGACTGGATGTGTTTTAGATTAAATTTGAGTTCTTTTTTTTTTGTGCGCGTGTGCATTTCTTAAAATGTTTCTAACATGCCACTCGGACACTTCTGTTTCTCTTCTCCTGCATTGATCAGGAGGTCACCGAATCAACATGCTCAATCAGCGATGGGTGCTCACAAGAGCCAACAAGCACCAGTGATGCAGAATTATTTTGGGTCGGAAACAGAGAACTATCCAAGCTATGTGGATACTGCAAATAAATGGAAAAAACTGGGTGCTTAGCTATAAATCGTAATGATGCTTTCTATGTTAACAGATGGTCATTACATCCTCTGACCCACTGTGGCCAAGTGTCATGTAACAACTTCATCTTGAATCATCAGGCACTGCAAAATAAAAATAGATAGAGTAAATAGAGTAGATAGATAGATAGATAGATAGATAGATAGATAGATAGATAGATAGATAGATAGAGGAATTAGATACGCCCCACACACCTAGGAAAGTACAGATATCTCATCTCCCCATTATAATTAATTAATCAGATTGCAAACTAATGTTAACAAGCAATGTATCACTGTTGTAAGCCTGAATAATAAATGACCGGGTAAAGTGAGGTCCTTTGGCTGAGACAAATCTGGTGCACCTGGGCAGAAAATCACATCTGTTACTCTGAGACTGCAGGCCATGAATCAGCTGTACCTTCACTGAGGTCTTGTCCAGCCCAATCTCTGTTACACTTACACTCACTTATCAGACTGACATTGTTCTTAGGCTCACTAATACACAGAAACTCAACGCTGTGTTTAAAGAGTCAGTGCACACTGTGTTCACCATCCCCCTAAGCGCAGCTCCTACATGACATAATTACAGGGTCTTACGGCTAAATGAACTAAAGCTCATGTGGGTTTGTTTTAGGTGAACTGCTCTATGTTTGTTCTGTAAGATATTCGCTTGGCAAGAGTTTCGCTGAAATAACTATTAGTGGAAGGACTCAAAATACATGAATAAATAAATAAATATGTAAGGTGGCTTGACTGTTAGCACTGCTGTCCTGCACCTCTACAGTAGGTTCTGGGTTCGATTCCTGCCTCAGGTTTGTGTGCATAGAGTTTGCATGTTCTCCCCGTGCTTAGTGGGTTTCCTCTGGGTGCTCCGGTTTCCTCGCAAAGTCCAAAGACATACAGATTAGGCTAATTGGTGTTCTCAGATTGCCCCGTAGTGTGTGTATGAGCATGAGCGTATGTGTGTGATGCGATGGATTTGCACGCCATCCAGGGTGTCCTCTGCGTCAAACCCTAAGTCTCCTGGGATAGGCTCCATTCACCCCACGACCCTGTATACAGGATGAAGCGGTACGGACAATGAGTGAGTGATGAGAGATAAATAAATAAATAAACAAGACATTACATAAATAGCCCCATTAACTAATTAATAAAAAAACAAGGCATAAAATGAACTTGATTGTGAATCAATCTTCTGTTAACAATCAAATGACTACTGTGGTAAATGTAAAGCAGCAGTGACACAAGCAATGAATACATTATTCAAAATGGATAGAAATACAAGTACAAATACATGGTACATTATTTGTTTTGTTTTGTGCTTTAAAGTTCATGGAGCTTCTGGTTGAGACTAGAGGTGCACAAACTGCCAGGGTATTTAATTATTTAAATTAGACTTTTATAGTTTGTTTATATCTTGGGAAATAAAAATCAAATAACATTTTTCTTTTTCAATAATGCTTGAGCAGAATGATAGTCTGGTGCATATGAGAATACAGTATGAGGATAAGGATCTTTCAGAGCTAGACTATGGTGACAGTGCTGGTATTTTTATCTTTGGGGTTTCCCCAGTCTTTTCCATTGTTTCTGTGGCATAACCATAATTTAATTAAAAGCTGAACAAACAATTAAAAAAAGAAAAAAAAACCCTTTAATTTTATGTCATGCACACTTGGGTTTAGATCCAAATGCAGAGACAAACAGATAGGATATTTGAAGAACTAATGGGACACAGATATAGGCATTGTGTTACACTGCCAGTTTAAACTATAAGCATTACTAAAAGAAGGCTCAAGGTCGAGAGGCTCTGCTTCCTCCATGGACATTCCCAGCAAATTTACAGGAAAAATAACAATAGAAGCCTGAAACAATAAAAACATCAATTTCAAGGCAATTTTTCAAAGTTTTCCGAGATATTCTAATGATAATTATTTGAACACTTTCGCCATGTCTATCACAGTGACGCTATCCAATCTTTGTCCTCTTTGAGCTTATTTATGTAGAAGAGGGCTGACAGACACTTCCTCCAAGTGTTCAACTCTGCTCTGTGACACAGCATGAGCAGCTGTTGGCTGGCTTCGCAAGGAAACACGTATTAGCCTTCACTCTTCCTGTTTGGATCTGTTGTATGATAGGGGACAGTTGGTTAGTGGGTGGGAAAAGAGAGATCAGTCTGGGGAGCAAATATATAAATTGCACTTTTAAATTGTTATGTTATTAAAGATTATGCAGCATTACTGGAAGCAACACTTGATGATTCTTCCTCTGTACTGTTCTAAATGGAGTCTATAAACACACATAGGAAAAGAAAACATTGTGTGCAATGTGAATGTGTCTTAAAGGAGATGTGGGTTGAGAAGACTCAAACTGTGCCATCTGTCCTGAAGAACATAAAATCTCCTATTTGACTGAATTCATCTTGTAAGTATATCCTTTTCATACAGACTACATTCGGTAAGCTTGATTTGTTTAGGAATGTAAAGCAACCTGGACAGAAGGAACATGTACGGTACAATGTGAAAGATCTGATGAAGAGATGGGAACGTGTCATCATGATGTCATTGTGACAGTGAGCCACATTGGGTGCTGTGAAAAGCATGCAGGAACATACATGTGTCATCATGACACACATACACACGTCAGGGCTGAAATCAACCCTTTTAGGTGCAACACAGTGACCACCCAGTGTGGTGATGTTATCTCAGCCCACTATGGGGTGATCTGACGCTTTAGTCAACCAAATTGCTTAGTCGTGTTTATAAAAGAAAAAATGATAGATGATTATTCAAACTGACTCAGATGATGATGATGCATCGCTCAGTGCACAGCTCATCCGCCTTTAGTGTCTATTGATAAGATGTTTATTTTTCCTTTTTCCTAAACCTGGGGCGACCATTTAGTAGACTTACTTAAATTACTTAATTTGTAGTGGCTCTGTTGTCATGAAATCATATAAACTGAGCAATGTACAGTATAGTACAGTAGATGGAAATGGTTACTCTAAACGTTGGACCCAAAGGTATACAGTGGTTGTGCTATGCTACGCATAGATGCTACAGCAGAGAAACTCCTTTGCTCCTTGTTGGTCTACAAGATTACATACTCAGTTGCTCTCATGACTGTATTATCTTAAGTCGAAGCTTTGGAACCCGATCTGTTTGAGATAGGCTGTACAGATGTGTCTCTTTAGGCAGAGATGGAGCAAGCGCCAAACAGCACTGGTATCACATAAGCAGTATGATATAGGAAACCCTTATCCAAAGCAAATATAGTCCAACATGTCCATAAAAGGAGTTTAAACTAAAAAAAAAAAAAAACAACAACAACAACAAAAAAAACAGTCAATTCGGAATTTCATTACAAAATAAACCTTAGATGTTTGGCCATTAAAGATCACATGTTAATTATAAAGATTGCCTTTTCCCTTTAACCACTGAACTGCTGCTGCATCTAAACTAAACTCTCTCTGTACTCTCTCCAAATCCTACGCCATTAGCAGAAATAAGGAAGCTTGGCCTATTGTTGCCACATCTTGGCAAGGCAACAGACCTTAAAGGAAGAAAGACATGATGAGAGAAATATCACATCACACCGCTGAAAGCAAGAAAGCTCCAAGATGCTATTTTTCTACCACAAACCAGTAGGAGAGACAGCGATCAAGCCAAGTTCTGAAACAGCCCAGCCATGCCGTGCTATTATAAGAAGCAATAAAAAAGGAAGGATTATGTACAGATGTGAGTTCCACAATGGATTTTACAGTACTTCCTCTGCTTGTGTTTGAATAGCTTGTGATAGGTTTGAGAAGGTCTAAAGCCCATATACATTATCATGCATGCCTCAATCCAAGGGATTCAAATTTCCAGCTGAAATGTTATTATCATATATTTACCGAGCATAAAGCCTAGCATAATTTATTCCAATTATGTTATTTTTTTCATTTGGTGAATGCATTTATATGACTTACAATCAAATTGAGCAAACAAGGATTTAGGGCTCAACAGAAGCAGCAGGGATGTGCCATTTGAATGCTTAACCTTCCAATCAGGATCTCAGAGCTTTGAACGGGACCTATTATGCAAAATTCACTTTTTGGACAAAATTCACTTTAGACATTCAGATGGGTCTATAGTGTGCGTGTATAATCAAAAACCTGCGGGGGATTGGGGTTGGGGGGTGGTCATTGCCTGCTTTTTGTCTTTTTTTCCCCATTCTGTTTTGGCCAGAGCAAACAAGCTCCCCATGATAACCTCATATAAAACATGGGCTCAGAGCATTTATTCTCATCAATAAATTCAAACCATGTACATATGTATGACATAAATATGTATATTAGAGCAGAATTGGGATTAATCTTTTATGACACGGTGACTTTATCACTTTTTAATTCTGATCCGAATGTTCCATTTAATGTTTCGTAATAAATGTGGCAACACATCTGTAATGTCAATTTTCGCACACAAATTAAATCATCTGAAATTATTGTACATTTCATTGTTTAATAGAAAAAATGAAACAGGTAAACGCAATAAACATAGATAATCCCCATAATTATTGAAACATTCCTAGTTGTACAATCTAAATCGAAGGAACATGTGATATGCATTACCCTGCTTCCTGCTTTTCCTTCTCTCCATTCCAATTGCTGCATGTGCAACGCTTCACAATTTGCTGGGTGACCACTGAAATGCCATTCGCTTCTCTGATTGAAAGCTGTATCGTTCCAGCAGCTTAGATGAGTGAGCTCAAACTTCAAGCCGAATGCTCTCGAATGAAGGTTGCAATCAGGTCGGCTGGATGAGAGGCGGTGGGCTAATCAAGAACCTGCTCAGCTTCATTTGGGATCATGGGGGATAAGTGGAGTCTTACTCGCACAGCTACTTACTTACTTGCAGCTAACGCTCTAGATCTGCCTGTTGATGTTGGCAGAGGCCCTTTCGAGCTGGATTCCTGAGGCCCGCAGCATGCTCAGAGCAGACTCTATATCTGTTCTCAATCACAGCTGCAGAGGAAAGCCCCTGCTTGGTAAAACTCATGTCAGTGCAAAATCCTTCCCTGATCTGAGCATCTCAAATGACCTCAAAGAGACAAATGAGAAACATGTCAGTACAGCTGCGCTGCAAGACTTTTCTTTTCTCCTCTACTCTCTCATGTCCTCACATAGCTTATGGAAATGGAAAGCAATAAGTACACCGCCAGAAGAAATGCTCTCTCGGCCTCCGTCTACTCTATGGATCCCATATTACAAGAATTGCACAAACTGAATTGGCCCATCGACTTGCTATCTTGCTATTTGTGCGTTATTACCATTAGTTCAACGACTCGTAGCATGCTATTTAGACTGTAGGAAGTAAGCAGTGCAGGTGTGTATTTAGCTTTGAGGATTGTGCTCACAGGAGGAGCTCCGGCGCTAATGAGTGATAATAAGCGTGCAGGTGTTCTACCTACTGAGTAAGTGGAAACAACAGCGCTCGGAGAGGTTATGCAGGATCAGGAAAAAATAATCTTGTTTTTGTCTAACAGCAGAACAAACCATTTACAAAGTCTTATTGCTATTCTACATTGTAATGAATTACCGACGAAGATGTTCAGTGGGTTCTAAGACCCCATAACTTCTATTCTAATTAGGGCTTGGAGGAGAAAGCTAAAGGTTGGAGTCAGGCATCTAAATAGTGCAATCCTTTGGTCCTCAATTACATGCAGAGCAAGGACTGATCTGCACTGGCAGGAAATGAAGCATTAACATTTTAAATGACCTGCATGGGGTTCAAAGGTCTTTGTAGTGATTGGAAGATGGGCAGCAGGATGCATTTGCATGCAAAGCAAGCACACCGCACATGACAATGTCAAATTTAGCATCGACACACTGGAAATGACATGCCAAGAAAAGGAGAGCGTCGGAGCTACAGCTCAGAGAGGCTTAAGGGAGGAAAATAATCCTTTTAGCAAACATTCGGTAGCAATATGGAGATAATTACGGTGGAAATGTCATGGTTTTATCACAGCCCTGCGCAGAAAACCAATTTCATTCAGAATGAGTATGTGACTGTTTTTAAATGGGTTCACTTACACCCACGTCACGCTAAATATATTTTATTTAAGCACTCTTTTTTTTTTTACATTCTACTCAGTTTTTTTTTTTTTTAGTAAAATCATTACAGTCTGAACGTCTAAGGTACCTGTAAAGAAAGTCTTTAAAGTGAAGATTTTTCTAAAAATAACAATAAGGGGAGCAGTAAATAGCATCAAACTAATTCAGTTTCGTCAATTTGCATTTCAAACTGCAGCAGTGCTCTTAGGTGTCCTGTGATGCAGCTCTATGAGGAAATAGGCTGGAAGGACTGGACTTTCTGTCTCACTTGCTTTTGTCTTTGCAAGTCCCAGACAGTCATCCCATATGTTTTTATCTGAAATACTGTCACGTAAAATGTTGTCTTTTATTTGAAAAAGGTTTTAGCTTTCTAAAGGAGTGCTACATTGAATCATGTCAGTTAAAATGAGAGAGAGAAAAAGAGAGAGAGTCCAGTCCTTCACTGTTGAAAACAGTGTGTCATAGTTTTTATGTATTTATTTGTATTTTTTAAAAATAGATTTTACCCTCTTTTCTCATAGTGATGCTTATTTTAATATTAACCTAGCATTTAATATTCTTCTGCAGCTTGTTTTCTTGTATTTGGTCTAATCCATGAACTGGCCACTGTAACGTAACCATCCATACACCCACCCAATCCATCCATCCATCCATCCATCCTTCCACCCACCCACCCACCCATCCATCCATCCATACATACATACATACATACATACATACATACATACAGACATCCATCCATCCATCCATACAAACATCCATCCATCCATCCATACATACATACATACATACATACATACATACATACATACATGCATACATACATGCATACATATATATACATACATTCAACCATCCATTCATCCATCCATCCATCCATCCATACATACATTCATCCATCCTTCCGTCCATACATAGATTCATCCATCCATCCGTCCATACATACATAAATAAATACATACAGACATCCATCCATCCATCCATCCATCCATACATACATACATACATACATACACATTCATCCATTCATCCATACACAAATACAGACATACATTACATACATACATACATACATATATAAATACATACATGCATCCATCCATCCATCCATACATTCACCCATCCATCCATATATCCATATATCCATTCATACAGTACATCCATCCATACATACATACATACATACATCACATAAATTTAAGGTTTCCCACAAAAGGAGCTGCTGAACCATTAAAAAATGCACAATTTCTCCCCCTAAAACAATAATTTTTACTGGAAAATACAGTTAACTAGATAGAATAAAGCAAAAGGCAAAGTAAACCTAAAAGGAAAAATATATAAAGACTAACGTACTTGACTAAAGTTTTACATAGTATTGTACAGTATATTAGACTGTCATTAGTGTTGTACTTTTCCTATTGTGAAGTCATTTTCATTATGTTTAAAGATTATGTTAATTACACATGGTGTGAATTTAAATACAAATACACTTTGCCCTTTTATGGACACAGAACAATGTGTAGACACTAAAAGCATATGTAAAAAAATAAATGTATAAAGGATTGCACATGTTTAATATGAAACAGCAGTTTATATATGAGTCATTTAAAGATCAGCAAGAAGATCATACTGTAAATTGAAAACTCATACACTACATATTACTCATGTTCCCAACAATGACCACATGAACATATTCCAGTGTTTCTTGAGAGAGCGCAAGACTCAGCGCTCAACATCAGGCGACTCCCTGATTAAAGCTACACTGTCAAAGTAAGCATCATGTTTAAACCATACTAACATTAAGTTAAGTTAAGATGACTTTGCTGAGACTGAAACTGAATACATCTTCATCTGAATACATCTTGGCATATGCTAGCCAAAGCAATCCCGAAAGATGAGTGATTAATATTTATGAAGATATTAGGTATTTAGAGAATGACACTTAGGAGGTACGGTGTGTGAATGGGAGTGGTAAAGAAGGTTAAAAATGGTCATGCATAGTGAAGGAGTTAAAAAATAAAGGAATGAAAGCAGTAACTATATGGTTTGCTGTGGGTGAGTTTGTGAAATTTGTGCTTTGCTGGACCAGATCTGGATGAGAAAATCAGAATGTCATTAAAACAAATTCAATGTTTTAATAACATTCAGATTTTTTAATAATAACAATGAAAAGAATATGAATATTTTGTTATTTTTTGCAATGAAATCGCAATACAACAGTTAATATTTAGTAAGAAGTCCTTCATTCTTCAAAACCTCCTGGATCTTAGTCGAGATAGAGTCAGAAAGATGTCTACAGTCCTCTGGTGTCACTTGCTCAATCCATGCCTGCCTGATTGCGTCTTGAAAATCATGTACAGAAGACAATTTTCTTGATTTCTCGATTTCTTTTTGTAACATGTTCGACCCAAAGTTGCACGGGCGGCACCATGAAACACAGACACGAGGCGAGATCTTAGAGGAAAAGGGTATTTATTAGGAATAAATAAGGGAAGGAAAGGGAAAAAGGAGGGAGGACGGAGAGAAAGGGAAGGGATGATGTGTGCACGTGCAGGGTCCGAGGCAGTGGCCAGCTGGCATGCGGGCACGCGGCTGGCGGCGGTGGGCGGAGTGGCCGAACGGAGCACGCGAGGCAGCGCTCCTGCACGCTCCCTCTCGGTTCCTCCCCGCTGTCGATGGCCGGCCTGGCCCCTCCCAGCTTTCTGTGGGCGCGGCCTCAGGTGGGAGTCTCGCTCGGACGTCCATCGGCTGGGCGGCTTTCCCGGCTGGGATCGGCGGCCTTAACGCTGTCCTCCTCGTGGCCTTTTCCTCTTCGGCGGTGGGGACGCGAAGGCGGGCTCGACGCGGGAACATAGGATGCCGTGGGAGCTCGTGCAGCTCTTTCCCGCGCTGTCCTCAGCGCAGAGATCAAAGGGGCGGAAATCCAATGTCCTTTCAAGTCTCTGGGGCACGTTCCATTGCCCCACTCCCATGCCATTCTCGAGCTCCACCGCTTTACGCTCTTCTCGGACCACTGCACGTGCACACATCATCCCTTGCCTTTCTTTCCGTCCTCCCTCCTTTTTCCCTTTCCTTCCCTTATTTATTCCAAATAAATTACCCTTTTCCTCTAAGATCTCGCCTCGTGTCTGTGTTTCATGGTGCCACCCGTGCAACTTTGGGTCGAACCCGTTACATTGGTGGAGAATGCGGGCACGGGGGCACCTGGCACAAACCGTGGGTTAAGTCCCAAACGAGGTTGAGGTCTTATTTACAAGCAGGCAGTGCCGGCGGCAATGGTGAGCTCGGAGCTGAGGGAGGGGCAGTGTCACGGCGTGCGCCTGTGATGGGCGTGCGCCCAAATCTATTATCGCCCCTCGCTCACTTCGTAGGCTCCCTAAGTAGGCGGCACCCCTTCTGCAGGATAATAGGATCTCGGGCTTGCTCTGCTTTATAAAAGCAAGGCGCGGAGTTTAGTCCGGGGTCCGAGAAGAGCGTAAAGCGGTGGAGCTTGAGAGTGCCACGCGAGTGGGGAAAATGGAACGTGCCCCAGAGACTTAAAAGGACATTGGATTTCCGCCCCTTTGATCTCCGCGCTGAGGACAGCGCGGGAAAGAGCTGCACGAGCTCCCACGACATCCTACGTTCCCGCGTCGAGCCCGCCTTCGCGTCCCCGCCGCTAGGAGGACAGCGTTAAGGCCGCCGATCCCAGCCGGGAAAGCCGCCCAGCCGATGGACGTCTGAGCGAGACTCCCGCCTGAGGCCGCGCCCACAGAGAGCTGGGAGGGGCCAGGCCGGCTATCGACAGCCGGGAGGAACCGAGAGGGAGCGTGCAGGAGCGCTGCCTTGCGTGCTCTGTTCGACCACTCCGCCCACCGCCGCCAGCCGCGTGCCCACATGCCAGCTGGGCACTGCCTCGGACCACTGCATGTGCACACATCATCCCTTCCCTTTCTTTCCGTCCTCCCTCCTTTTTCCCTTTCCTTCCCTTATTTATTCCAAATAAATTACCCTTTTCCTCTAAGATCTCGCCTCGTGTCTGTGTTTCATGGTGCCGCCCGTGCAACTTTGGGTCGAACCTGTTACTCTTTTTTACCCTTGTCCAACATTTTTCTATTGGGTTTAAGTCACGACCTAGGCCATGGTTGCTGATGCTGTATACTATTGTCACGTAGGCAGTTTTTCACTAGGTTTTACACAACTCTGCAGACAAATCTCAAAGTAATTAGTGAAATCTCTGTTTAGTGCACAAGGAGAACTATAACACATAGCATACATGACGTACATTGTCTTAGTACTTTTGGCTACCACTGCATGTGTTATTATTGTGCATTGGAACAGCTCAGTTGTCCACTATGTAAATTAACAGAACAGAACCTCTGAGTCCTGAAATACATAATGTACTGTAGTAAAAATCATATTCTCTGTTGCATCACTGACTGCAAAGTTACAACCTGCCTTTGGAAGCAACATCAGCACAATAATTGTGTGTAGGGTAAATGTTAATGCTATAGCATAGAAAAAACATATTAGACAGTTGCATATGCCTATGCATATGCAACCCACATATGGGTGTGCTGGTCAGGTGTCTGCATCCTTTTGATCGTATAGTGCACTATATGTCACAATTTACTCACACATTGTTTATATTGCATATCCTGTAAAGGGTCATGGGAGGCCTGGAGCCTATTCCTGGGGACAGGCAGGGTACACCTTGGATAGGGTGCCAATCCATTGAGGGCACACAACTACACACACCCTCACTCACACACAAAGGGCAATTTGGAAACACCAGTTAGCCTAATTTGCATGTCTTTGAACTGTGGGAGGAAACCAGAAACCAGAAAACCCACCAAGCATAGAGAGAGAGAGAACATACTCTACAAACTCCGAGCAACACAGACCCAAGGCTCGAACCCTCGTCCTTAAAGGGGAGAGTCCACGGCACTAATTCAGTGTCACTTGTATAGCACTTTTAAACATACACATTGTCACAAGGCAACATTACAGAAATATAAATTCATGAATTTATAGAGAATTAAAAAAATTGGGCCTCCGAGTGGCGCAGTGGTAAAAGTGCTCGCCCTATCATCCGGAGATTGCGAGTTCGATCTAGCCGAAGGCCTAGAGAGAGCTGATTGGCCGAGCTCTCTCAGAGGGGAGGGATGAGAGGTGTAACAGGCGGTTGCCTAGTTACGGGCTCCCGGCCAGCGGGGGCGCTGTGGGAGCTGGTTACGTTGAATCAATAAAAGAAGAAGAAAGGCTGGGCTAGGTAACAGTAGCCATTACCCACTTAAAGCCGAAGCTAATGCTAACGTAAAGCTAAAGCCGAAGCTACAGCTGCTTTTTGTAAACCCGAATGCGGGACCTGGTACGTCCTAAGCGCATGTGAGTAAAAGTTGTTTGTTGTATGTTTGTGTGTTTAAAGCCCGCCGAGGCATTTATATCACCACTGTCATTGCTTAATATGCACTCATGGCATCCCTCATGCTGGTTATGCAGGAGGGTTTTTCTTTTCCTTTTTCTTGTTTTGTTTGTGTTGTGAGTGTGTTCCCTGTGAGTTGACGTGTGACAGCTGTTCCTCCGGGGATAACTACACCAACGGCCTTGTGCGCGCGGGACCGTTTCATCGGTGACCATCGCGTCGCCAGCAAAGGAGACGTCGCTCGTGGCGGAGGACTTCGGGCGCAGAGCGGGACGTTCTCCGATTTTGTTTATTTTGTTTATGGACTTGGGAGAGAGAGAGAGAGAGAAAGAACTCTGATTCCTATAAATAATAGATTGGGTGAATGTGGTGTGCAAGGCCGGCGTATGAATGGGAAAGGCACAATAAATAAATGTATATACACGTGAATGAATATATTTTGTCTCTGGTGGTCCTTATCCAACCCTGATTTCTGATAACGGCAGGTTATTATTTTTAGTAATAGTAGCGTGTTTGTTACAGTGGTCGCCCAACGTGGGGCCATCAGAGTTTTCTTTTTTTGTGTATTGTGTATATTATACTTTGCTACATAGTTGGTGTTAGCTGTTACCTACCTAGCCATTCTCTTATACCATTTTACCCTCCGCAAAACACACACTGAAAGGTTTGGTTAATCACACTGTTTATTAAAATTAAATTGGGGCAAAATATGGCCGAGTCCGATGCACGAGCTGAGGAGGGGATGGGAGCACATGGCTTCATTGCAGGCCCTGTCATGACGCATCATGAGCCCATGCAATACAAGGGCCCACAAGGTGATGATGGGGTAGAGCCACCGCTCACTGATGAACCGCTGCCTCCACCTCCTCCTCCCGTCGACGCTGAAGACGACCCAAGCCTCATCTCCATGGTGCTAGCAGCCCGCCTTGGCCATCTAGAAACGGCTCTGCAGGCGCTGGAAGACAATCTCGCCCGGCGAATGGATGAGCTGTCGGATCAGGTGGGTGAGCTGCAACGCATCCACAACACAGAGGCATTAACCTACCAATATAAACTGGAGAATGCTCAGGAGGAGATGCAACAACTGTGTCAGACAGTGAAGAGGCAGTGTGAGGAGCAATTGAACAATGTAGGCCGCTCCATGGTGGAGTGCATGAAGAGACGAGACGCACAGTTGAAAGCCTTGTTGAGTGCGCAACCGGTCGTTACCGCCACTCCTCATCCTCCCTCTCCCAGTAGCCGCTCACAGCCTCCTACTATCAAACCACCTGTAAAGCAAGTCTCCCTGTATGTGGCCAATCCATTACCCTTTGTCTTTTGACCATTAATCCATTGTCTGATGCCTCCAAATCCGCCATCTCCAACCTGGTAAGCAGCGCCTCCCTGTCAGAGGAATACAAGCATCAGTTGCAGGAGCTGTTGTCAGAGTGGCCGACAGTGTGCACTGACCGAATTGGCCACACTAAGGCAATAACCCACCACATTTACACCACCAACGAAAGACCGGTCAGGAAAAAGGCTTACCCTGTCCCTGTCCACAAGCAGCAGATTGTAGAGGAAGAGGTCGCCAAGATGCTGGACGCAGGAATCATTAGACCATCCACCTCGCCGTGGGCCGCCCCGGTCGTCCTGGTGGGAAAAAAAGATGGTGGGAAAAAAGATGTTTTTGTGTAGACTTTAGAGCCCTCAACAGCCAAACACCACTAGATGGCTTCCCTATGCCCCAGGTCCACGAGATCTTGGAGGCTCTCTATGGGGCTACTGTGTTCAGCTCATTAGATCTGCGTAGTGGATATTGGCAGGTGGCAATGCATCCAGATAGCATCCCAAAAACAGCGTTCGTCACAAAGAACAACCAATATGAGTTCCTCCGTCTTCTCTTCGGCCTGAAAAATGCAGGAGCAACATTTCAGAGACTTATGACTTCGGTTCTGGCGGAAGCCATAGGAAAGTGTTTTGTTTACGTTGATGACATCGTTGTTTATTCAAAGGACACCACTTCTCACCTTAACCATCTCCAACAGATATTTGCACTTCTTGAAGCTGCTGGTCTCACAGTCAACCTGAAAAAATGCAACCTCTGTCAGACATCCCTCTCCTTTCTGGGACACATCATATCGGCTGAAGGCATAAAAACTGAAGAAGCCAAGGTAGCAGCTATACGAACTTACCCTGTTCCCTGCAACCTGAAGGAGCTACAACGCTTCCTAGGTCTGGCTGGTTGGTACCACCGTTTCATCCCCCACTTCTCAGAGCATGCTGCTCCTTTACACGCTCTGAAGAAGAAAGGAGCCAAGTGGGCATGGACTTCTGAATGCCAGTCAGCCTTTGAGGATCTGAGAACAGCTCTGCAAGACACACCGGTTTTGACAGCTCCAGACTTCAGCCGCCCCTTCAAGGTGCAGACAGACGCCAGCAACATTGGCCTGGGTGCAGTACTCACCCAAGATCACGAAGATGGGGAACACGTGATCGCCACGCTTCCCGGCTGCTACATGGTGCGGAAAGCAGGTATTCAGCATCAGAGAAAGAATGTCTGGCTGTGGTGTGGGCTGTGGAGAAATGGCGTCAGTATCTGGACGGCAAAGCTTTTACCATCATCACAGACCATGCTGCTTTAACCTGGGTTTTTAATCAGCCGAACCCCTCCTCACGTCTAACCCACTGGGTACTCAGACTGCAGGCGTTTGAGTTCGTAGTGCAGTACCGTAAGGGGCAATGCAACATCTTTCCTGATTCCCTGTCCCGGTGTTGGGAGGGAGAAGCCGCGAACGCCCATTTGGCAGTACACTGAGGCAATGATCTGCAGTGGGGTCTGCCCTGTGACTGGGAGGAGCTGGAGAAGGCCCAGAAGGCGGATGAGACGCTTCATACACTGTGGAAAGAGGCAAGGTTAGATCCTGACGTTAAAAAAATACATTACTGCATAATAAATCAATTTCTCTATCGGCAGATCCCCAAACAGGACGGGTGTAGTCTCCTCCAGCTGGTCATCCCAACATCTCTGCGACCACAATATCTACAATACGCCCATGACAACCCTCTCAGCGGTCATCTGGGGCGGATGAAGACCCTGCGGAGGCTGCTGGAGGTCGCCTACTGGCCAGAGATACGCCGAGATGCCTTGGAATATTGTAAGAACTGTGTTACCTGTCAAAAATACAAACCTCGCATTAGTAAGCTGGTGGGATTACTACAAAGCACACCTGTGGTGGAACCTGGTTTTATGTTGGGGGTGGACCTCATGGGTCCTTTTCCACGTTCATCCCGGCTCAACGAACATCTACTGGTGGTCGTGGATTACTGCAGCAAGTGGGTCAAGATGTTTCCTTTAAGGACAGCAAAGGCTCACCACATAGCCAACATTTTAACTAGGGAAATTTTCACACGGTGGGGCACTCCAGCTTACCTGGTTTCTGATAGGGGTCCGCAGTTCACATCCCAGCTTCTCAACTCCATCTGTCGGCAATGGGGCGTCACCCAGAAGCTCACCACCGCATACCATCCCCAGACCAACATCACAGAACGGACTAACCGGACATTAAAATTCATGATCGCAGCATTCGTCAAAGAAAACCACAAGCAGTGGGACCAATGGCTTCCTGAGTTCCGATTTGCTATCAATACAGCCTGGCAGGAAAGCACTGGTTTCACCCTGGCAGAAATAGCGCTGGGACGCAAGCTAAAGGGACCACTGGAGAGAATGCTGCATCACACCACCTCACCTGACCATCCTGCCTATTCCACAGTGGAGCGTCAGGAAGCTCTGTTCCAGGTTGTACGGAGCAACATGGCCCATGCCCAGGAACGCCAGGGGAAATACTACAACCTCAGGCGACGAGCTGCCACATACAAAGTGGGCGACCTTGTGTGGGTCCGTGCTTTTCCTCAGTCTAGGGCAGAGGACTCGCACATGGCCAAACTAGCTCCGAAATGGAAGGGACCAGCTAGAATCATCAAGGTTCTTAATAAGGTTAACTACCAGGTGGAACTGATTAGCCAAGCCGGACCATTCACGGTCCACGTAGTTAATTTAAAACCTTTTTTCGGCGAAGTCACGCCTTCTTCCGAGGGGGAGGGGGTGTAACAGGCGGTTGCCTAGTTACGGGCTCCCGCCCAGCGGGGGCGCTGTGGGAGCTGGTTACATTGAATCAATAAAAGAAGAAGAAAAGCTGGGCTAGGTAACAGTAGCCATTACCCAGCTAAAGCCGAAGCTAATGCTAACGTAACGGGCTTTTTGTAAACCCGAATGCGGGACCTGGTACGTCCTAAGTGCATGTGAGTAAAAGTTGTTTGTTGTATGTTTGTGTGTTTAAAGCCCGCCGAGGCATTTATATCACCACTGTCATTGCTTAATATGCACTCACGGCATTTTTCTTTTCCTTTTTCTTGTTTTGTTTGTGTTGTGAGTATGTTCCCCGTGAGTTGACGTGTGACAGCTGTTCCTCCGGGGATGACTACACCAGCGGCCTTGTGCGCGCGGGACCGTTTCATCGGTGACCATCGCATCGCCAGCAAAGGAGACGTCGCTCGTGGCGGAGGACTTCGGGCGCAGAGCGGGACGTTCTCCGATTTTGTTTATGGACTTGGGAGAGAGAGAGAGAGAAAGAACTCTGATTCCTATAAATAATAGATTGGGTGAATGTGGTGTGCAAGGCCGGCGTATGAATGGGAAAGGCACAATAAATAAATGTATATACACGTGAATGAATATATTTTGTCTCTGGTGGTCCTTATCCAACCCTGATTTCTGATAACAGCATGTTATTATTTTTAGTAATAGTAGCGTGTTTGTTACAGAGGTACTTAGTGCTCCCATATTAATCACGGTTCTACAGCCAATCAGGGGCGTCTGTGAGCTCACGCAAGCAGAAGGAGCGGATAGCGCTGTCCTCCGAATGTGTTACGCCGCCCCCAATGGTTCGTGGGCGAGTGGTTCGAAAAGATGCGGTCGGTTGGCGTCACATGGTTCGGAGGAAACATGTGATAGTCTTCGCCCTCCCGGCTGAGTGGTAGTAGTAGCCTTAATGTGGGAGCCCCCTAGTGACGGGGAGGAATTGGACACAACTAAATTGGGGAAAAAATTGGGGAAAAAAGAAAATGGCAAGTTATCACTTTATCAATTTATTCCCAATGAGCAAACTCAAGGAGGTAGTGGCATGGAATTATGTTTCAATTATGGCTTGGAGAAAGTGCTCACAAAGTGGCCCAATTAGAGAGAAAAAAAAACACATTAAGGAAACAATTATTAAATTGTTGCAGAAATACCTTTGGAACATTTAGAAATGTCAAACATTTTCCAAACACCCAGAAAACCCAAGATTGAATGTTGGCAGGGACTAAAGTTTCTTGAACTGTAGCATTTAAAAAAATAATATATTATTAGCAGGGTTATCACACTCGACTGCTTCTTCTTACTTCAGGAGCATAAAAATGAGGATAATTACCACTGGTGAGCTCCCGGGCCAGCAAAGCCTACTCTAACCATTCTCAGCAATGTCTCAATCATCTCGTTCTCTGCTCCTGTATACAAATCTACAGAGTATAATTAAAAATGCATACGTTTATACTGAAATTTATGTGTGATGTGGTTTTGTGATTCTAGGTCAAAATGACTGGCTCTCCTCTATTTGATATGTTAACACATGTCTACTCATGTGACCATATTGATGACACAAAGAGAAATCATTTACCATTGTGTGTGTGTCACCATATTGTTGTGATGTCAGGTGCGTTTGTGTCAGAGAACGTGGGCAAGCTGGATGTTGCATTGTTCTGTGTTGGATGCTGGGTTTTGTTCTATGTATAAAGGAATAACTCTAGCACTATAAAATGGTAAAATGGCATCGGGGGTAAGTATTAAATTATAAAAATGAATATGCAAGTCATTCAGGGTTGAGTTCTTTCTTCAATCCACGTTGCTTGAGTTTGCTTGTATGACATGTCAATTTATTCCAGCTGGAAGGCTGCTCCATAAACAGACAGCAAGTATAGAATACAACTAAGGCCTGTACCTTAGATGCAGTCCTTCATAGTGCTAAATGGTGATTGAAAAGCAGCACTCTGGAGAAGAAAAAAAAGTTTTCACTTCAGAAGGCAAAATTGAATGGGTGAACTACGTGGTCTGATTGAGGGTGGGGGGATGTGGAGGATAAATGCTCTATTTCCTTGATTACTTTGAAAACATGGGATGTATCAGACATAATGGCTGCTCTCTCTTTTCGTTTGAGAGAGGTGATGGCATACAGTCACCTACTGTGCTGTCATTGTGGCTCCTTCACATCTCTCATCCTGACAGTGGTACTCAGAGGAAAACAGGAGCACTGTAATCAGCTGTGTCAGCTTTCATTTAAGGCAGTAAGGTGGCAATTGGACATGTTCCTTCCACAAGAAATGAAGACCCAGATTAACTTTGGATTGACAAGGTAATAAAAATGATGCTGTAGAGAAACCGATCGAGGGGAGTCAAAGATGAGGGTCAGATGGATTCGTATTCCTCTAGCACCCTGGACACTCTGACATAAAGAGCGACTACACGAATGTGGACATGCTAACATATTAATGCATTAAGATGCACATGCTGACTGAAGTGCAGATAGTGGAGCTCCCTGGGCTGAACCTTTACACTCTATAAATGTTGTATGTCTTGGTAAATCTAATATATTCTCTAAGTGATGTGAGGAGAATATCAGTAAGACCAACAAGGCCTGCATGAACCTTGTTTCTATGTCATGCTTCAACTCCAAAGCAGATGGAGCAAGTTGATTGAGCCACAAAAATTGGCAATAACACCATGATCTTGACGATTGCGTGCATATCAGAGAAAATAAAGCAGTGAGCAAAGGATGATCCAAAGGCCGCTCGAGTCAACATCGCCTGGTCGAGGCGAAGCGAAGGAGAACACGGTGTTCTAGTGAGGCACATGGTTTTGGGTCAGGAAAGAAACCTGAAGGTAAGTGATGCTAATGATGATAATCATTGTGAGCTTGCAGTTAAGACACAGCTGAGCAAACAAAGAACAACCTGAGAAAGCTGTTTGCTGGAACAGCAACAGGATATCTTCTTCACGGTCCCAATTTGCGTTGTGCTAGAGCTGATACAAGACACATGGAGCAAATCAGTACAATCTGCTTACCTTTTAACCACGATTCCATCATGTTGTTCTGAAATATCATGAAAACGGCTGTCAGTTTAATTTGATTAACCCAGTCTCAGAAATATGCTTTAATTGCGAACTGACTGAAGTTGTATACTAAACCCCTGTGCCTGTTTGTGTAGTTAATTTCATTTATGCTTTGGCCTTTAGAAGCCGGTGAAAAGTAATCCCAAATGATGAGACAATTCATCTTGATTTTCACTTGGCATCCTGGTGAGGCTTAAACCAACAGACAGTCACTCACACATGGCTCCATTTGGAAAGACATTCAGTGTGTCAGCTTAATGTTAAGCACTTGTGGGGGCAAGCGGGGAATTTAGTCTTGACCTTGCTCCACTTTGACCTTTGACGTCTGGAGCATAATTATAGGTACTGACCTCTGCCCTAACCGACAGACAGACAGAAGGGAACTGGGATGGGATGACCATCTAATTGAACACAGGACGCCTTCTTCAGCAGCCAAACGGACATCAGACCAATGAAAATGGATGCTTCTCTTCAACTGCCACATTTCATCAACTTGTTGTGAAACTAGCTGGAGATTGCATCAGACTTGCATTAGATCATGTGCTGGCTTGAAGATGTGTTGGTAAGATTGTTATAGCATACACATTAATAGCTCTGACGGTAATCAGGAACTAGTCATGGAGAGAACATTTACAGTATATCTGCATCATGAATTACTCAGCTTTGGCAGAAATCAGAAAAGGGTAAATTAGCAAACATATAGTGTGTTCTAAAGAGATAAAAAGAGAGATATATATACCTCAATCATGTTCTAAATAATGCCACACAATACAAACAGTCTAGAATAATCATGCCTATCTCAGCTATTAACCTATCCTTAGTAAATGCATTATACAGGTAAAAAATCTGAAGCCTATACAAGGAACCCTAGACACCCTAGAACTCCAGAAACCTAAACACTACCTGCTTTTCTATAATGACTATACAAAATATTCCTGACATAGTTAACTTGTTTAGGCCCAGGCCTATGAATTTCTAAGGATTATTATTATTATTATTATTATTATTATTATTATTTTTTTTTTTTTTTACAATGCAGGCCAATGTGATCTAAAGACATTGAGGATGCAAAATTGCACAGGGATTTTTCATAACTCAAATGGTTAAGCTGTGATTATGCCGAAAAGTGGCTAATAACTTCCCGAGTGACATCATTGTGTGATGCTTTTTCCCAGCATCCCGGGGGCTTTTTGGAGCTCTTAGCATAAAATTCCCCCTATGCTAAAATTATGTCTTAATACTATTGGCATGTCCCCTTTAAATGCATGTGTCCACAGTGCCCACTGTCTTTCTGGTATGCCCGGGTGCCAAGGGCACAGGTGCTTGGGCCAGATCATTGTTGCTTACAAGTATATTTATAAGTTTGATCTTTCTTTTGAGTTCTTCTTTTAAACAAATATAGAACAGCTTAAACGTTAGGTGATTTTTGCCATATTCATTTCTTTTGGTATTCCATTTTATAAGTTATTACTGTAATCTGTTGTAGCTTGTGCTTCAACTTACAGGACATACTGTCTAAACTTTGAGTTTGAGTCTGCTCTCAGTTAGTGCACTACTAGTAAGTTATTTTCATCTTATGGAAAACATTGCCTTGTCAAGGATTAGTGAAAGGGATGGTTTGGGTTTTTTTTTAAAGTCTGTCATAAATTAAAATTGAGGGGCATATAAGTAATCATAGGTCTTGGTCGTCATAAATTGTCATAAAATAGTTTTTGGTAGTTAATTCCAGTTAACCATACGGCTAGTTTCAGGTAAAGAGGAGAGTTACATTTGTACAAAATACACTGTAATTTTGAAAGATGCCAACTCACTTTAGTTTAGTAGAGTCTCAGCTGAACGTTGGAATGTATTTTTGCATGGAATGAGGGTTGTGGAATTTGGCCCTGATTATTTACATTGTACTTGCATTATGGGTGACAAACTTCATGGTCGGTGTGCAGAGCAGGAAAATTTATAATGACCGAAACCTATAGTAACGTGCTTATATGCACCACAATTTTGATTTAAGGCCTTTTGAAAATACAAATGATCCCTTTAAAGCAAAGTCTTGGCCTCAAAAAGTATTGTGGCACTTACATTTGGACTTGTTTTTTATTTCGCCTTGACCCTCTTAATACTTGTTCTGGACTTGATCTCGGCTATGTGTGGTCTTGGACCTGTTTTGAACTTGACAGTGGAGGTCTTGACTTCGGTCTTACTATACTGCTGTTTCATTTCCACTGGCAAGAGAATCCAAGGGCAGTGACACGGATGAAATTCAGTTAGTGAAATTTAATTAGCTCAACCATGAAGGTATAATATTGGGAGATGACATTAGGTCATCCCTGCCTATATGTGCCTGAGTGGAAGCAGCTTCAACAAAATGACATCATTTCATCTCCCAGTATTGTACCTTCATGAGATCAACCAAAGAAGTGCTGAGACACACAAGAACCAATCAATGTTAGTGTGATTTTATTTAAATATCCATATAAAGCCTGAAGGGACACTTCAATTTGTTAAAGGGTTCTGGTAAGAGAGAGTTATTGTATAAGTAGAACCATTTTAGCATGCTAAAACCCTTTAACTATACAAAGAACATTTGAGAAATAATGTATGCCTATAATCGTGCAACTTTGTCTTGATGTGATAGCTAGCCGTGTGCTGTAAAGAATTCATTAAAGCCTTGTTTGTTTTACAATGAAATCTATATCTAAAATGTCTCAAATCTCTCTTCTGTCATTCTATAGCTTTTGAGTTGTGTAGATTATTTAAATGGACGTTAACACAGAAAGGTCACTGTCGTCCCTGTGAGGTTTGTTCTATTTACATCTTCTAATGAGAGTATTTTGAAAATGACAAATCACTCCATGTTTTTTTTTTTTTGACATTAAATTCATATTCCAGTTGGGAACTTTAAGGCTGGTTGGGAGCTTTATTCCTCAGAGCTAGCTGTCATTGGGTTGAAAGACAAATACAAATCCTGTTTGAAGATAAATACAAATCCAGGATCAAATCCTGCAGTAGTTGTCAGGAATTAATTTAGGGCCGAGAGCTAGAGTGGGTCACAGGGCTGTATGGTCCATCTTCCTACATGATCCTCTCTCAGCAACAACTGCTTGCCTGAGTTATGGAGCAGCCTCAGGAGGGTTCAATTAATCAATGCCGAGCTCATTCAAACAAAGCCCTGTCCTGCTGAAAATTTATGGCTCTTTGCTCAATTTCTGAGGCCTTGGTTCCTCTTCATTTTTTTTTTTTTTTTCTGCTCATGGCCCACTGGAATGAGGACAACCTTGTTTGCGAATGGCTCATCCTTTACAGTGAAGCAGACAGATCAAACATGAGCACAGTCGTGGTGGTTGACAGCGGGGTAGTGCAAATAAATTACAGCTGACATGCTGATTCATAGGGTCAACAAATTTTAATAGCTGTCACAAGGTTATTGACAAGGCAGCACCCGAAAACAGGAGTTGTTTGGTGAAAAATTACACTCATTTTGCAAGATTTCACTCCTCCTGTGTCCTGTGTTCTTTTAATGGCAGCAGTGATTCTCATGTGACTTATGAGGCCACATGCAGTGGCAACCCTGCTCAAAGCCCCTTTCCAATATATCAGGAAAGCACTTACTTTGCTCTAACCTAATAAAGGATGGCTCAGCCAATTAAACAAAATGTATTTTTTTCTTCTTCCATCACTCTAGTCTTATTGGATGGAAAATTGAAAAACAAGGAATACTACAGACTTTTCTTTTTTTTTTTTTTTTTACAAACAACAAAGAAGAAAAGAATGAGACACTTGTTCTTTTTTGTATTCTTCAAAAGCATTAGGGCTGGAGTGGGTGAGAAAACAGCCTAAAGGGTTACATACGTAGCTCATGAATGTATTTATTTACTATCACTCTATGTATCACTCAGTGTATGTCAGATCCAAGATAGGTAGCATGGGGTCAGCTCACATCTGGGATCAGGGGATCAGAGGAGGGTGAGGAGGGTCTCCATTGGATCCAGAAGGGAGTACTAAAGCCAGTGAGGATGTACAGGATGATGCCAAAGGTCTTGAATCCTCCCCACTAAAAGCTTGAACATTCATCTCTAGTGTAACCTCTCACCCATGCTTCTCCATGCATAATTTGACTGTCTGAAAACCCCTGAAGTTGTGGCGCTCTGGGCAATGCCAGCAGTTCTTCTGTGCATGTGATCCAGAATTGACTTTTATGTTTTGCTGTCCTGTCAGTAATTGTCCGTGTACGCAATTTACAGTGATATTTGTTTTCTTCGGTCGGCTCATTGAAACACGATGACTGCAATAGGTCACTTAAAAAGAATGCCTACTTAGATGTACCTAGATTATGCCGATCAATCTGAACTGCTGCTTTTGGACAATGTAATTGCTTATGTTTATTTTAATGGCTTCTTTCTGTTTGGCAGAGTTCAATAATTGTTATCTACAAGGGCGTGAAACTGCAATAAAAATGCAATAATTTCGAATGGGGGGGAACAAAATGCAGAGGTGAGTGAACATGTGCAAAACAAAACGCTGTAAAAGCACATTTATTGGAAGCAATAACCTTTTTTCAAATTGGGCCGTAAACTGAACATGTGGGAGATGTTGGCATGACTTTGGAGAACCGAGTGGCCTGTTGGCTAACTTAAATTATGCAGCATTTCAGGTTTCAGCATGTGCAAATCAGTCTGCTTTAGATAATTAAACAAATTCTTCTTTCAGTTGAATGCACATTTAAATATACTGCACTCTAAAGCATTAAAATATATATATTTTTCCCAATTCAGTGAAAGAAACAATCCATGGATTTTGAATTCTCATTCCTTTGACAGCTATATTGTGAGAAGTTCCACAGTCCTTGTATCTTTAACTACACAATAAACCTCCAACGCTTTTGAATCCCACAGCCTGGAGGCGATGGCACAAGCCATGAAGTAGACTTTCTTTCCTCAACATGGCCCCTATTGATCCAAAAAACTCAATATTACATTCATCTCCTGTTTGAGGCTGTGTCTCCTCAAAGCCTTAACCTTTAAACTTCTGAGCAGCACCTGCCCTGCAGGGCCCCTGGCCCTGGGGTCATTCTCAAGCATGAGACTCTCCTCCTTCTACATAAAAAAAGCCTAAATCTCTGAAACTCAGCAGGGCTCCTCCTGCTGCTGCCTCCCATCTGCTGCACTGAGCCTGGGCCTCTAAGATGCCCTGCCTGCTGCCCTCATTAGCAAGTCAATGATCTAAAACCACTTGGCCTAAGGTGGTATGCATATAGACATGTAATTTTACTTATCTGACAAAAGATCATATAAAAATACAATATTAAGCCACTATTTTATTTATAGTGCCGAAGGGAATACGACAGAATAAAGACTGGGCGAATTGACTCCTTTTTTTTTTGTAACTTTACCCATTTTATTGAATTTTTCTAAAAATAAAATTTAAATGGTAAACAAATTGAATATATGCTATAATGGCGAGGTATGTGACACATTTGCTTATAATAAGTAACAAGACAACAAGTGAGAAATGCAAAAACGATTCACTATCAATATTGCAATAACTTTAGAATATCCAAAAGCTTGTGGATAATAGCAAGTGAAAATGGATCTGATGAGACCCTTCAAGACCCTTATGAATATTTCCATTTGTGAGAGCTGCTCTAAATCCTGAATAAAATATACAGGGTTACAAGGGTGTTTCGTTTAAAATTTTCATTTGGTTAGGGATCAAATTGCATCTTTCATCACTTCTGTGCGATTTCCTTATCCTTGTGGAAAGGGGAGCTGTGAGGCAAATTCGGCAATAGGAAGTGGTGCTGGCATGAGATGTACTTGGGCTTGAAGCCAACTCAGTGAAATGCTGTGAAGAGTTCAGGCTGGTGGCAAGGCCTTATTTAAAAAAATAAAAATAACTGTTCAAACTGTTTAGGCCAGAGGAAGAATGGTTGGAATGCACCTGGAAGGTAGCAAAGAGTAAAGGAGGGTCAGATTCACAAGAACAAAATCTTAAATTCCCATTGTTACTGTATATCAAGAGTGATTTGATGAACCTGCATCTGATAACACTGTCGCATGATTCATTCCTAAAAGGAGATAATTTGCCTTCAGTTAGTAAGTCGGTTATTGTTCAGCACATCACCTTTCAGTTTTGTAAATGGCATTCTAGATCCTGGGAAGTCACATTACTGGGAGACAGATAATGTTCCCATTACAACCACAGCCGGACAGGAAATAGGAGCAGCAATGCTTGAAACGAGATGTTTTGCGACCATTTTAAAGGTACACGAAACATAAAGTTTGCAATGGGATCTCAATTGCTTGAATGTTCGTCCCTATAATATAGCGGGGGTTAACATTTACAGAATACCCATTACGATCCTTTCAAAGTCAGTGGGGGGGCTTACAGGGAAACCTTCAAAAGACACACTCCCATTGGAACTTCTTTTCCCTCATTTTCCTCTCCATATTAAATTTGACTTTAATGGCCAAAACCATCTGTCTTCATCTTAAAATGTGACCCAGAAATAGCTAAAGGGTGAAAATAGTCTGTTCAAGGTGAATATTAAATTTAGATGATTGGGTGGAAGAGTGGAAACATCTGATCTCCATTACTGTACCTCACACAATCCTGAACCCTTAAGTGAAATGGCGGTGTAATAGTGGGATTTATGCCTCTTCAATTTCCTCTGAGGCTGCCTTTCTGTTTAACAGTGAAGGGAAACGAATCTAAATACGTACATTGTTCTTATTAAAATGTGGTTACTTCAGTGTTCCTGAGGAGTGAACAATACATTTCCTCTAACCCTGTTCAGTCATCACAAATAGCACGCATGGTATGGCATATTTTAAGTTTTCTCAACAGCCTATTATTGGTCTGTACTTCTGGTACATGTAACACTTCGTTAAAAGTAAAATAATGAAAAATGAATGAAATTAAAGAGAAAATGATTATTGAGTTAAGGGGAGGAAACAAATCCTGAGCTGGTGTGAATCACTCTTCAAGGCCTTTAGCAATACCTCACAGTTAGATCTGTCTGAGCTAATTAGATTTTTCTGTGCATAGGTCAAAATTCTTTCCAGATAATCATGTTCTAAACTTTGTACGTCCAGCTTCACACAATTAACTAGTAAACCAGGCTGGAGAATGCAAACTGGATCAAGCTCTACAGATATTTCTCTGCAGAAAAAATACGAGAAGACAACAGAACTCATACACTGAAGAAAAAAAAATGACATCATAGCAAGTGAAATATTCCTGAATCTACCCGAACGATCTGCAATTTCTTAAAATAAGTTTACAACAAACCAAATCTAAGATTATTAAACATATTTCTAGTCAAATGTAATTAAAAGCGTAGTTGAAAATGTCTTGTTCTATTTGCAGAGAATTTTGCTTCTTTCAAATGAATAAATTCCTAAACTACTAAAATGTCTATATATATATATATATATATATATATATATATATATATATATATATATATATATATATATATATATATAAATAAATTTTTGGTTTGAAGTTGAAATGTAATTTGATTAGAAAGAAGTATCATAATTGCACATTTGGTTTGATGCAATCTTACTTCAAGAATATGTAGATAAATGCTAGCTAGTTAAGGTTAGCTGGTAGGCTACATAGCTACGTCTCGTTGCAGAGAGGAGTTACATTCAATGAAGATTATTCACCCTGTGGCTCTAAGCAGAGCAACTCTGTCCCATACAACAGACAATAGATGTCTAGCTCAGTCTGACTGATCCCTCAGGATGAGAACAGCTGCACTGCAGCGTCTGTGATCAGGACAGCTATGCATGAACAGAGCAAGATAGCTGGCTAAGACTAATTCAGTAGGTTATTGATAGAGTGTTGTTGAAGATTTAAATTTTGCATAACAATAATTGCTCAGTCACACATCTTTCAGATGCATCCCATGTACTATCGCGCAACATTTCCGTGATTACTATTTTGGTACATATTTTTGTGCATGTTTCATGGTTTGAATGATTTTGTGCTTAGACTGAAAGTATTCTATCAATTAAAAATATTTTATATCAGTGAACAAAGTTACTAGCATTAGAACTCGAAATGGTTACAAGGTTAAAGCTAAAAATAAGCTGATCAGCTTTGATTTAATCTGTGATACAAGTATTTTAGATTTGAAGCCCATGTACATGTATTTCAGCATTTCCTGTATTTCTGTACAGCAGAACTCTCTAGCTAACCTATTTAAATAAAATTTTGTAAGGTTGAGTATCTTACACCTTGTTTACATCAAGTTGTACTTCTTTTGTCGTCAGCCAAATACACTCCCTGTTCGGTAATCGGAGAGTGAATCACAAAGTAATTCAGCTAAAGATGAAGTTTTGTCTTAAAACTTCACTTATACCAATAAATGTATTTATACCATGTCAGCGCTGTTATTTCTGCTGGGAAAATATTAACTAATCCAGGACAAAATGTTCAGTTTAACTTTTTTCATGAATATCTATGGGTACAGGTGTTTGTTTACATTGAGCAATATCTTATTAGTAGTTTATTTTAAAGTAGATTATTAAATCCAGCATATAACTGTTCATAACATCGCTTTCATTCAACATTTTGATTTCACATATGGTGCAGGTTAAACTTCAGGCAGATATCTAAGTACTGCAAAAGATTCATGAAATTCCCAAAAAATTCCCCCAAATTTTTCCCCCAAGTTTTGGGACTGGTTTTGGGTCCTCCAATGTATGAAATGTAAAGATATTATTGAAAAAGCAAGTTCTGACTGATGTCCAGACAAAACCTTTCTTTTATTTATATAGATTACTAAATATGTTAGCAACATTGGTGATTAAAAAAAAAAAAAAAAAGCAAAATCACACTGGACAGAAAATGCAAAATGTGCCCTCTATGGTAATTTCTCTGATTCCTTTCACCACCTTTTCATTTCAGGAGTACACAGGCTAGGGTTGGAATAGGTCACCGGTGTAGACAACCTGCAGATTTGAGCCTTAGCCCAGATCTTGCTGCCCCGACGGTTTAATTACCAAAGAGTAGTCTACTGTAAAGGTGTCATATAGGAACAGTGGAGGGACCTGGTAAACCACAAAGAGACACACATACCTGGAGGCATTTAAAAACAATACTCTGCCTTTAATCTCTGAGCATGAGCTCCATGATAAGACTGTACCAGAAGTACAATAAATAAAGCCCTTGGAGGAACTAATATATTCTCTGTGGGATGACAGGCTAAAACATCCTGTCTGCAGAACTAGGGTACTGAAGTAGTTTTGAATTAGGAAACAAATATAAACTGCTCACTTGTGAAATAAAGTCCTTTGGCAATCCATTTCTGTGTGTGCGACTGGCAGAAATTCAGTGGTGCAGGTCAGCCTGGAAGGGAAAATCTTCTGGAATGATGAGATGTGGAGTTTCTCTGGATGTCCATGCACTTTACAGCCTGTGGTAGAGAGCTACAGCGAGAGAGAGAGAGAGAGAGAGAGAGAGAGAGAGAGAGACAGAGTGAGAGAAAGAAGCTGTCAGAAGCATATCTCCTGAGTACAGCTTTACTGTGTTGGTGATTGAAGTGCTCCAGGGCATGAGAAGGGGAATTAGCGGGTGCACCGACATGAGACACCTTACCGGCTACAGGCAGCACTGGATAAAAATGGAGGAAAAATAAATAAATAAAAGCTGAATGTGTACCTTGTGGCCAAATGTTGAGAAAAATATAAATTAATGCCACGACAAGTCACAAATGCAACCTTTTTCCTGACCTCACAGAAACAGCGCCTAAACAAAGACCGCAACCAACAATGTTACTGCTTCTGATTAATATTTAATGGAGCCCAGAAAATATAAAACTGTAAAAAAAAAAAAAAAAAAAATCAAAAAGCTACCTCTGCTCAGCGGGTTATCTTTCCGCCGGCTGTTGTATGAGTCACTGACTGGCAGAGGCTGCTGATCCCAAAGGGTCTCTTTCATTATCACACAGAATGGAGCTGAAACATGGTCTGATCCAGCCAAGCAAATACATTATTCATGTCCACAGCAAGTCCACCAACAAATTGCACTATCTATCTGCTCAGCGGTAGTAAGGAATAAAATACATTCAGGAAAAAAATAAAAATAATTGGCAAGATCTGTGTTAAGACTGTGTCACACTAAGGATATAATCAAAGATAAAGTACACGAACAGTCTTCGCATGGGACACGAGGGACAAAGCTTTAGATTTAGATTTGCTCAAATATAGGTCAACTGGACTTAACAATGAGTAGATTTTCTTTTTCCAAAAAGGTTGTGTGGTTATTTAGTGGCATTCATTGAAGATTGAAGTAATTTAATATATTTGCCCGCAGTGGTTCTATCTATTTTTTATTTACATACTAATGTATGACTTTTAATTTAAAATTTTTTAATTTTGGTTTTTGTCCACCACATATATTTTAAGTCATGAGGAGTGTTAAATTTATGATTTTGGACAAATTTCTGCCTCTATCTATCTATCTCTCTCTCTCTCTCTATATATATATATATATATATATATATATATACACACACACACACACACACACACACACACACCCAGTATCTATATACAAACTGGGACATGGAGGTGTAAAAACAATTGACATTTATAGAACACTTCAAGCACAAATGCCTGTGAATGAAGATCCTGACCAACGTGGCCAAGCAGGTAGTCTGATCATGGCTTCGGTGTGCTGAGAGACCTTTCTACCTTGATGGTATCCCAGAACTAGTGGAATGCTGGGATATTTGCATTAGTGCAACAGGGGATTACATAGAGACATACAGATTTTTAATTCTCATTCAGTGATCTGTTATTTTATGCAATTAAAAATTCCGGTTTGACTTGAACACCTGTATTTGACCTGTATCTCCACGTACTGACCATATTAATATATCTATACATAGTCTGTATGAAGTTGTATGTCAGAAAGCCTTGATAAAGTACTGGATGCTCTCTTCTCTTGCCAGTCTGCACTCCGGTGATGATTTAGCTTTATTCCATGTGGTTTGGAATTGCTAACACATGACATGATGGCAACCTGAGTTACACAGCATTACGGACCTCCCTCTGTTTAAGGCAAAACTGAAGACTCACTTGTTTAGAATAGCCTTTAATATGTTATAGTTTTATGTAATCTTTTTTATAATTTTATCTTTTTATTTTTTATTATTATCATTTTTATGGCTATGCCTATGATTAAAAATTTTATTTATTTATTTATAATTATATTTTATTCTGTTTGTATTTTTATTTCTATTTTTAATGCCATTTTATTGTCATTTTTAGAACTGTGAAGCACCTTGGTACAACTTAGGTTGCTGTAAAGTGCTATCAATCAACATATATAAATGTTGATTGATTGATTGATTGATTGAGGGTGGAATTTAGGATGCGCAACAAAGTGAGTAATGCTGTCTTTAGGACAGCAGGCACTTTTCCCAATCTGAATGTCTTACTTCCCACATTTCCTGAACATTCACATGACCTCTACTGTTTAAGGTTGTAAAATAAACTGTGCATGCCTAGCAAGCTAATGTTTGTCTTACTTTTGTATTGATAAAAGCAATGTCTTTGAAATAGCTTTTATAAAACACCCAAGGGACTGGCTTGTTTTGAAATCTTTACATTATCCAGTCATCTTCTTATACTACTGCATGTGGTACAATGATATCAATTTAAAAGTCTGCTTAAAATGCTAAAAAGATATTAAAAAAAAAAACTCATGTTTTTAGTTTGCACTATGGCTGCAGCTATAGCATTTAAACTAAGGGAAGATGGATTAAGAATTGATTTTTCCTACTCTGAATGAAATCAACTTTGAATAAAAGGCTTTTTAATGGTGACCCCTTTTAGGCATTAGGAATCATTTATTTAATGTACACATATTTTTCTATGATAGAAAGTATCAAACTGCACAAGCTGCATTGCTGGACCTAAAACAAAAACCTGAAATAAATCGACATGTACTATAACAGTAGACAGGCAATATGTTTTTAATACAAAGAGATGCTGTAAGTCAAAAAGCTATTAAATGTACAATGCCATGAAAAAGTATTTGCCCCTTCCTGTTTAAATTCTTTTGCATATTTGTCACACTTAAATGATTCAGATCATCAAAGATTTTAATATTAGACAAATATAACCGGGGTAAATACAAAATTAGTTTTTAAATAATAAACATTCTTTTGGCTGCTCATGTCAAGGATTCGCCACAGCGGACCATCCAATCCGCACACCCCTTGACAGGGATGCCCTGCATTTTTCTACCCAAGCTTGGAACCGGCACTGCATGCAGTGGGAGGGTGGCAGTTTTTAAATGATGATTTCATTTATTTAAGGAAAAAATCTGCCCAAACCTACCTGGCCCTGTGTGAAAAAGTAATTGCCCCTAAACCCTTGATGGCAACAAGCATTCATGGATTTGCGCTAACTGGCAATGAGTCTTTCACATCGCTATGGAGGAATTTTGGTCTACTCTTCTTTGCTAAACTCTTTTAATTTAGCCACATTTGAGGGTTTTCAAGCATGAACTGTGTGTTTAAAGTGATGCCACATCATCTCAATCAGATTTAAGTTCGGACTTTAAGCAGACCACTCCAAAACCTTATTTATTCATTTTTTTAGATTCAGAGACCCAAGTGCACTTGAGTGCAAGGTCACAAACTGATGGCCGGACATTCTTCTTCAGATTTTACTGTTAGAGTTCATGGTTCCATCAATTATGGCATCCAAATTGCAAAGTGGCCCCACAACATCACACTACCACCAATATGTTTGACTGTTCATATGATGTTCTGTGTTAGTTTTACGCAAGATGTAACAGGAAGCACACCTTCCGAAAAGTGAAACTTTCCAAACAGTCCAAGGCCTTAAAAATGTTTTGTTAACTGTTTCCTGACTGATACATGACAATTACTTTCTCATCTGAATTTCTTTAGATCGTGTTGCTTTTTTAGATCTTGTAGCAAAACAGACTTATCAATTGTTTGCTCAGTTTGAAGTTATTATCCTGTATGACAAGAGCACCTATTTGGCATCTATTTTGGTAAAGTTGCAATTAGCATTGCCTTTTCTTTTAAAACCCTCCTGCTATTTGAAGATGCATTCAAATAGCAAGTACAGCATTTGTAAGAGTACCATCGGTAAAATTCACATCAGGATAGTGTAGTTATGTACATCACATATAGAAGGTATAGGTCAGCTTGGGAAATCATGTAGTGTGGACCTTTGGGAGTAGAAGGAGCAGAACCTGGGATATATTTGTAATATCCATTTTCATTTCATATCTTCATTTTGCACCTCTTGGGACAGAAAGACATCTCGGAGAGGCAGAGGCGGTAAGAAAAGCCAACAAAAATAAAAGCCACTGTATAATGTAATCAGCTCTGCAGTTGAAAATACATGAGCTATTCTGGCTCTCCTAGTTGATTGTACAAATAAATGCTTTAACATTTTACTTGTGCCTCTCACATGAATACAGCACATTTATTGCAACCATCATTTATAGCCTAAACATATAACAGTGGTTTATAATAATCTGTTTTATTGACAAAAAAGTAATCTGAATGGCAAAATGAGTCAAATAAATAAGCATAATTTATCCAGCAGCAGTGGTGATTCGCAGTTAATTGGAGTGATATGTGTAGCATTACTTTAAATTTGATTTTATATGAAGACAGACCGGGACTTGTGATGAAAATTGTTGTAAATGAAGGTGTAAAACCGATTGGCCGATTTGCATCACCCATGCAGTCCTGACCTATCTTCAAGCAATTTCCTCATGTTGGAGTCATTAAAGGAGTTCCACGTAGGCCAGTATTTCAAAAATGAAGCAGGAAGTCAGATTATGGCTCCGGCATACTGAGAAAACCTTCTACCTGGGTGGTATCCAGTCACTAGGTAAATGCTGGAGTAAGTGCATAATATAGCAGGGGATAATATAGTGAAAGAAAGAGCGCAAATTCCAAGCTCTATGGCATGGGTGTCAGCCCTTCCATTTGCAGCTGGATTCTGGACTTTCTAATTGAAACACATCAGTCTCTTATGTTGGGCAATCACATGCCCTCTACCCTCATACTGAACACTGGCGTTCCACAGGGCTGTATGCTGAGTTCATTGCTCTTCTTCCTGTTTAGCCATGATTGAGTACCTCTGCATAACTCCAATATTATCATCAAGTATGCAGATGATACCACGGTGGTAGGTCACATCACCAACAACGATAAGGTAGCATATAGGGAGGAGATTTGCTGCCGATCAGCATAGTGTTCCTCCAACAACCTCAACCTTGATGCTAAGGGAACCAAAGCGCCTATTATGGATTTCTGAAAATCAAAAATAAATGGACACTGTCTGCTCCACATCAATAAAACTGAAGTGGCATATGCCCCTGGCTTCGCATCTCTGAGTATCTGTCCAGGCACCATAAAAGCTTCTAGTTAGAAAAGCAAAACAGCATCTTTACTTTACTGCAGATGGTTCAACTATCTCTCCAGATACTAGAAAGCCTTTATTGTTTCACCACTGAGAGCATCCTGACCAACTCTCTCAAGATCTGGCATGGCAGCTCCACAGGTGAAAACCGCCCAGCACATTATTACCACCAAACTACCAGCCACTGAACACCTTCACCACTGCTGATGTATTCGCAGAGCATACAGCATCATCAGAGAATCCTCCCGACCCCCTGCAGTGAGTCACAAACTTTTTCACCTCCTTTTATTCAAGAAGTATCCAGCAGAATCAGGTCCAGCTTCTTTCCCACAGACATCACTCTGTATGTGTACAACTCTACATTATTCCATTAAACCACTTAAGCCTTGGCCTCCGAGTGGCGCAGTGGTTAAAGCGCTCGCCCTATCATCCGGAGATCGCTAGTTCGAATCCCGGGTGGTGCTGTAACCTCTCGCAGCCGGAGGTCTAGAGAGAGCTGATTGGCCGAGCTCTCTCAGAGGGGAGGGATGAGAGGTACTTAGTGCTCCCACATTAATCACGGCTCTACAGCCAGTCAGGGGCGTCTGTGAGCTCGCGCAACGGAGGGAGCAGATAGCGCTGTCCTCCGAGTGTGTTACGCCGCCCCCAACAGTGCGCGAGCGAGCAGTTCGAAAAGATGCGGTCGGCTGGCGTCACGTGGTTCGGAGGAAACCCTCCCGGCTGAGTGGTAGTAGTAGCCTTAATGTGGGAGCCCCCTAGTGACGGGGAGGAATTGGACACGACTAAATTAGGGAGAAAATCGGGGAAAAATCCAAAAAAAAAAAAAAAAAAAAACCACTTAAGCCTTAATTATATGCATATACGTATATATATAAAACCTACACGTTATAAGTTGCACAATGCCAATATATGTATATACCCTACTATTTGCCCTTCTGGTAGACACTAAACTACATTTCACTGCTAAGTACCTGTGCTATGCAATGACAATAAAGTTCTATCTATCTATCTATCTATCTACAGTATCTATATAAGAGATTTTTACTCTCATAACTGTGTTCTGTTATGATTCTTTATGAATCAAAAGTCCTGGTTTGACTTGAACGCCCCTCCTATGTTTTCCCCTTAACTGTGCTTTTTTAATACTTCAAAGCATGCTGAGCTGCACGTATGCTATAATGTGAACTACAGTCCTCGCTGGTAATGATGTGAATCTAATCACAGTGAAATCGCATTGCGAGAACCTTGCAACAATCATCAGTGGCCGTGTTGACGTCAAGTCATTTTCTGAAAGTAGCAGAGCTTCTAGGCAATAGAAGGCTGTCTTTAACCACTGACAATTACAAGACATTCTGTAGCTCAGGAAATGAGCGACAAAATCTCAGAGACAGTAAACACAAGCATTTGTCAGCTGGTAGCCTCCAGCCTGTGTGGGCAGAGTAAGGCTGACAGAGCTCTTTCATACCCTTTCATTAGCCGCTCTTGGATGAAGTAAGAACGGGGTGGAGCGCTAGCTGTAGCATTCTCTAAGCCCAGGCTCTGCCAGGCAAAGTTATGTGTACCATTTGCTTCGAGGCACACCACGTTGCCCTGCTCATACAGCAGAGTAGTGACTTCTCTAGCAGGGGATAAAAACATTAGTCAGCAGTGGAAGCTATGGCTGGAGGTGCACATGACTGCCCTCTTAGTCACACATGGGAGGGTTTTAACTCTCTTGGTGGGCAGTTCCACCCACCAAAAGCATGTGCACAAGGATCACTGCTTAACAGATGCGGTCTAGTTTCAAAAAATAAACAGACTCAAAAAGATTCCGAATATTTAGTTGTATTCACTAGGCAGGACCCTCCGTCTATGAAAAGATCTTAGTTCAAATTAGTTCATATAGAACTTAAAATAGGTTTTTGTTTACATGATGACCACAGTGATTACGAAAGGACAAATCTCCAAATTGAGAATCTATACAGGACATTCCGCAACCTTAATAGTAACTGTAAATGATCAAAAAGTATGATGTGGTGTCAGAGGAGTAAAACATACTCTGTTCTTGATTATTTTTCTACAACAGCACACCCTGTTGTGCCTTATTTTGTTTACTTACTTTTTAGCTGTTTTTTTGACATTGATATGGATCACCAGTGCTGCAACGAGACGAAAATACTGAAGTTAACTTTAAAGGGGACATGTTATGCAAAATTTACTTTTTAGCCATTTTTAGACATTGAGATGGGTCACCAGTGTGCTTGTGCAAACAAACAAACAAACAAACAAACAAACAAACAAACAAACAAACACTGTTTAAATTTTATTTATAAAATAAACAAGCCAATTAGCTTTTCCCCTATTGTGACATCATATATGATGGGACCTTTAAATGTTATATATGATACAAGTTACAAGTTAATCCTGTGCTTTAAAGGGGACATGTTATGCAAAAAGTACTTTTTTTTTGTTGCCATTTTTAGACATTGAGCTGTGTCGCCAGTGTGCTTGTACTGTACAAACAAACAAAGAAACAAACAATGAAAGAAAGAAAGAAAGAAAGAAAGAAAGAAAGAAAGAAAGAAAGGATGAAAGAAAGAAACAAACAAACCCCTTCGGTTTGTGCTTAAATAAAACATAAACAAGCCATTTAGCTTTTCCCCTATAGTGACATCATACAAGATGAGATCTTTAAACGTTACATTCGTTATGAGTAAAAAACGTAATCCTGTGCTGTTTTCATTACACTGCAACAGCAATATAGAATTTGTGTGTTAAACTAGCTGGCTATGTAACTAAGCCTAATGATGAAGATCCTCGTGGTTGTAATATATTTTGAAGTTTGGCAACTGTTATATAAATTACTGAGAATATCATGAAAATGCAAATCGAGATCCTGGAATCCTACTCATTTATACGTTTGCATGAGCACACATCAGATCCAACTAACTCTGCACTTTTATGCAGAGCATTTACTTGTATTTATGGTGTATCATAATGTATGAAGTTTTCTAATTTACAAACCATTAATATTCATAGATGGTGGAGAAGGCTGTTTAGCTGTTTCATTTTAAGTAGTTCCCTGGTTGTTATAAAAACTTACTGAACAATTTATTATTCAGCGTAGAAGGGTTATATTGGTTGAAAACGACATGCTTGGATATTTAAAATAAATTAAAAAATACATGGCTGTGAAGATTTACCAAGCTGCCATGCTCATGTTTGGAATACTTCATTAACAACACTCAAAAGTCAGTTATGTAAAAACGCTGTGAGATTTAAACTGAGCCAAGAATGTTGCCAGGAGCATTAAAATATAAAACACTGAGCTAAATTTGACAGCACAACCCAGGGAGTGTTACATCAGCAAGCAAGACTCAAAGTATACGATAAATAATCAAGTTAACAGCCATGCATAGTTATAAATCAGAGACTATAAAACTCTCATAAAAACATCCAAACAGTCTGTAGGTCTTAAACCCTCCATACTAATACATTCAGAGGAAATGGTTTGCACGGTGCGTTGATGATATTACGAGCAAATGTACTGCGAGAGCCGACTGCTTTCTCATACAGTACAGTCGGAATGTGTGAATGTGTTCATCAGCAGCAGTCCTGGCTGCCAGTGCTATGCTTAGCTGGATCACAACAAACCTCAGCCCACCACATTAATCACATTAATTGGTGAACGAGGTCCGCATGGAATGGCTGGAAATAATTTCAGCGGTTGTGTCACACAGAGCTGTTTGTGCTATTGCAGGGTATGTTTAGAAAATCAGTTCCCCTGGGTCGCAGTGCTCACACTGGACCGTTTGTGAAGGCCTGGCTGTGATGGCCAGGATAACCCCGTTGACCCCAGCATCTCTCTCGGGAGGTCAGACTTCAGCAAGCCGATCCTACAGCCCGAGAACGTTGGGGGACGCAGGAAGCAAGCTTTTGGCCCTGTCTAACCTCGGCTCATTTTCCCCTCTCTGTGTATTTTTCTCTTCTGAAGATCTCTCTCACTCTGACGAAGTGCTAGATGACCTGTGTTCTCTCTAGGAAGAGCGTGAGAGGAGGTCTGCGGAACTCTAATATGACTAGTGAAACATTCAGCGCCACTGATTAATACTAGCTCCTGAGCTGCGCCGAAGTCAAACGCAGAAGAAGAAGAAGAAGAACTGACCTGACCTGCAAGATAAAATTCGTTCTGCTAAGATGCATAGCTCCATCTAGACCGAATGCCGTGCGTGATGATGCTGTGATGAATTCTATTTATTCCCATGTAATGCTCAAAGCCTGATTCACGTGGCATTCGCAGTCATCTGCAGGGGCACAAGCTCAATTCAGAGGCATTCTGAGGTTATTAGTGGGCCAGGCAGTGTGCACACTGCAGCATTACTGAAAGTGTATGGCAGACTCATCTGCAGGCATCATTAACATGTCTGCTAGAGCAACCACACCAAAGCCTGGACCTGCGGTAAGCACGGCTGATCTGAGAGCAGTTCTTAAATCAAAATCTCATTATTCGCTTGCCTGCCAGCTTGTGGCACCGCATGCTCCTACCATGACGAATCAGACCCTAGCCTTTTTCCTCCAGCTTGATTTTTCTCAATTTCCTCCTTTTTTGCAGATCCAAGTGTGCCCCTCCTTCCCTCCCTCTCTCTCTCTCTCTCTCTCTTTAAACACCACAGGCACTTGTTTCCAATAATATCTAACGTAAATTAGCAGCTCAATGTGAAAAAAAAAAAGTTACCAAATGATCATTAGCTAAGTTTGCTTGATAGCTTAGAGAGCAAGCAATTTTCTCTAAATACTACATCTGATAGCTATTTTCGCTTACCAGATAGACTTTTTTATTTGTTAAAGTTCAATTGAAGTAAAAAGAGGCATCTCAGAAGAAATTAGTAACCAAATTAAGATTGTTTATTTCCCTCCCTTCCCTTTACAGAATTATGTCAGCCTCCACGGGGCACGCACAATGTACCTGGAACTTTCAGCGTCTTTCAGTTTCCTATGCCGCTTCATTCTTTCTGCATTTGAAGTGTAGTGAAACCTCATATTTTTTCGCAGCACACCGTGGTGTTAGACTTGGATAGTATAAACATGAACTGAATGAGAGGATATGAGACACTCCAAATCCGAACTGCAGTGGAAAAGCAATAGGCATTGCTCTGTGGTGTAGTTTTCATTTTCACACCATGGCATAATATACACACCACTAGCACACACTGCCATAACAGAATAAGCCTGAGGCAGCTCTATCCCCACAGCATAGGCAGACCATTTGGGACGTTACTGAATTAATTTACAGCAGAAATATTTAAGTAAATGTCTAACTTTAACTAGAGGATTGTGTTAAAACCAAAACTGACATTACAAATAAATAAATAAATAAATAAATAAATCACATGTACTCCGTTCCACTCAGAGATTTAACAAACCATTATATTTATAACATGGTTATAACTTGTTTAATTTGTTTTCTCATAAATGAAGCCGTAAAATCAAATAGAATTTTACACTGTGGAATTTGTGAGGGAACTTAGTCTGTGTTGAGGGTGTGTTGCATCACTTGAGCTTTAAAAAGAAGAAATGTCTCTAAGGTAGACCTTGTTTTTGTCTTTTAGTAAAAAAAAAAAAAAAAACAGTTGTTCTATAACTTCTAGATCTTGATTTCGAAGATTTCTCATATGGTTCTGTATACAAGGAGCATGTAATATGTTACGGAGCTACTCCTGTAGGTCGTTGCACAAGCTTGATTAAAAGCCAGAGTGTATAATTGGTCCTAAACTTTATGCAGTGTACAGTAGGAGATCAAGCAATGTCTATGTCTCAGGCTTAAAATTATTCATCTCTTGGAATGTGTTTTATTCGCTTGGTGTGCCTGAGCTCGTTGGCATCTTCAATCATTACAACAAAAGTTTAAATTAATACTGTATTAAAATATGCTGAATGACAGATTGAATTACAACACATAACATTAACAGTAAAATGTTTTAAATATGAGGTATCCTGTAGTGGTTATCACTGATCCCTTGCACCTCTAGGGTCCGGGTTCGATTCCCGCCTCAGTGTGCATGGAGTTTGTATGTTCTCTCCATGTTTAGTGGGGTTCCGCTGGGTACTCCGGTGTCATCCCATAACTGGAAATCCCAAATTGCCTGGAGTGTGTGATTGTGTGTGTGTTTCTGTTCACCCTGTGATGGAACGGCACCCCGTTCAGGGTGTACCCTGCCTTATGCCCTAAGTCTCCTAGGATAGGCTCCAGGCCACCCACAACCCTAAATAAAGGATATAGCAGTATAGATGATGATGATGATGATGATGATGAGGCACCCTGCCCATAATCTCAAATATACCTAAATGCTTTTTTATGCTGTCTAATATAAAAATATTTTAGTTCCTATGAGCCCTTATGTTTACATGTGCTCTTACAAATATAATATTTAATTGATGTCATAGATCATAAATTACTTCCCATATGAAGGCATTATTATAGTCATCACCAAAACAAAAAGCACAGTTATAGGCGGTAAATGTGCATTTTCTACTCTCTACACTTAGTACATAGTTACTAGGAGGTAGGAGACAGTTTTAAGACCTAACTATTAGAGGTTGGGAGAAAATCGATTCAGTTACATATTGTGATTTGTTTCTGTTGGAATATCACCACACTGACTCAAAAATTTATTAGGGCCCAAGCACTACAGGACTACACTACAGCACTACAGGTCCCTCTTGTTTTCATAAGGATAATTTTTTTTTCAAAATTTTTGGGCTTTTTGGTGGTCTTAACATGCTCAAAAACTCACGAAAATTGGCAGACAGGTAGGAAGAGTTGCGTGACCCGGGGCCCTGAGGGGCCCCCACATGAGATTTTGCTGCATAGCTTATACACAATTGCATGTATGCACACAAAACTCGGTACACATTTAGAGTGCATTGAGCCAAACAATGAAGTTATTTTGGTTCATTCGCAAAAACGCACCCGAAGGACTTTGATATACTCCGCCTAGGGAATTTATATGATCGCCTCCAAACCAGGCCGATGTGATCTAAAGGCATTGAGGATGTAAAATTCTAGTGGGATTTTCGAATTCTCAAACGGGTCAGCCGTGATGATACCTTAAACTTGGCTTAAAAAGTGGCTAAGAACTTTCTGTGTGGCGTTATATTGAGTGGCGTTATATTAAGTGGCGTTATATCGCGTGACCTGTCCAGTGACATCACATTGAGCGACATCATAGTGTGATGGTTTTTTTCCAGCATCTGTGGCCTATTCAACACACGTACACATCACAAATGTTCACACACACACACACACACACGCAAGCACGCACAAACACACTCATACATCACACACATAAACACATACATACACAAACACATTACAAATGTCAACACTCTCACACAGACACACACGCATGCACAAACACATACACACGCACAAACTCACTCATATATCACACACATACACCACAAATGACACAGACTCACACACCACATACACAAACATGCACAAACATTTATTGGTCACACACAGACTGACACACTCACACATCTCTCTCTCTCACACACACACACACGCACACACACACACACACACACACACACACACACACACACACACACACACACACACACACACACACACACACACACACACACACACACAAGTAATATTTAGAGCCCAAACTGACATCAGCACTATATAGTGTGTGAAGTGTGCAAGCACCTGGGCGGCGATGGCTTTCTGTAGGTCTTAACTTACTCAAATAACACACAGGTTGTACACAGGTATATATATATATATATATACAGTGGAACCTAGGATTGCGAGTAACGTCGTTTACGAGTGTTTCGCAAACCGAGCAAATATTTTTAATACATTTTTAATCGGAAACCGAGCAAGTATTAGTTTACGAGCGCCGAGTATCATGTATCACGCATGCGACTCTTATTTTGACACCGAGCGGCAAGTGATCACAACTGAGCCAATGATTTTTCCCTCTCTTGCGCTGCGGGAATTATGGGTAATCGTCTCCCCTGCTGAGTCCCCTGTGTCAAAATAAGAGTCCCCTGCTGCGTCTTAGTGCTCGTCTCTTATAATCAACATCTCCCTCTCTCTTCTGTGTGCGTGCACGTAATTTGACACTGTGCCCCACACACACCGACACACACACACACACACACACACACACACACTTTTTACACACACACACACACTTACTTTGTGTGTGCGTGTGCGCGTGTAATTTTACACTGACACAGACACAGACACACACACACACACACACACAGATCCCCCCGGCGCTTTACACACGCGCTTTATTTACACAGAAAACTCAGCTCTGTCGCAATTCTCTTTTTCAATTCCGTTAGTATGCTCACGCGAGTATCATTAGAGAGATTTATTTTTTTTCCCGTTAAAACAGTGTTTGCGTTGTGTATGTTAGTTGTGAGGGGCTAAGTCCACACACACGCATACAAATACACGGCGCCTGCGTGCACAAAAGGAAACACTTAACTGTCTGCATTTATTTTTACTTTTTTAAAAATGTTAAGTGCAGGTTATTTCATTTTATTTTTACTTTATATGTTGTATTACTTATTTTTATGTATTTATTGTTTTGGGCTGTAGAACGAATAATTTGAGTTTTCCTTATTTCTTATGGCAAAATTAAATTTGGTTTACGAGTATTTTGGAATACGAGCCTGCTTCCGGAACGAATTATGCTCGTAATCCATGGTTCCACTGTATATATATAATTTTTTCCACCATTTGAGACTTTTTGGGGTTCTTAACATGCTTAAGTTATGAAAATTGGCAGACAGGTTAGAATATGCTGCCATTAGGATGCCTGAGAGTCTGAACCCCCGGGCATGGCCCCTCAGGGGCCCTCACAAGAGATTTTGTCTTTCTGTATAACAGAACTCGCTGCCTAACTTATTAATATGAAGATATGGAAGATACTTAGAAGATACTAAGGTTGACTATCTTACGCCTTGTTTACTTATTTTACTTCAGCCATGACTAATGCCAAAAAGTTTTATTAGCGGATAGAATTTAATTTAAAACACACTCACAATTTGACGCATGCGCTGTGCGCTGTCAAAACCTGTGGTTCATAATCTGGCACATAACTGCTCAAAACTTTAACTCTACTCAATATTTTTTATTGAATTTATGGTACAGATTTAACTTCAGGGAAATACAGACAGGACTGGCAAAGGCTCATTAGATTTAATTCAGACAACTTTGCATGAAACTTTGACAAAGTCTGTCTGGACAGACATACAGACAGACAGAAAATTTTCTGGTTTCTGCTTTCGAGTTCTCCAATGTATATGACATCATTGAAAGAGCGAGTTCTGACCACTGTACAGACAAATCCTTTCTTTGACTTATATAGATTTATTTAGATAAATGTTATAGTAAAATGTTGCAGTTTCTTTATTAACCTACAGGTGGTGCACTCTAAACTATTTCAACAGGCAGTACAGGGTCTCATGTGGAAGGAGAGAATTATTTGCTAAGCTTGTTTAGAATTGTGACAAAATCAAATCGGGATATTTATAAAATTGTGATACAGAAAATCACAATAAGAATAAGAATCATGATACACTGGCACCTATCTATCATGATAATATCGTATTAAGTGGCCGCTGGTGATTCCCATCCCTAATAACTATGTAATTGGTTATTTGGTCTTTTTTCTTTTTTAATTGGTGTAATTGGTCATTTTGACCATCTGTACACCGAACGTAGGAGCCAATACGTTCAAACGTTGTGTTCAAACTATGCTATGACACGCATTCCTTTGATGCAACTTTCTGTTGGCTAAATTAAATTAAAATCTTATGCGACTGATCTATGAACCCTAAAACTAAGTTTTGCTACCAATGTTAGCCGAGCAATAAGCTTCACAATAACCCTACTGTCACCATAAAACCTCCTGGAGTGTAGAGAAGGTCATATGATAACAGAGAGAGAGAGAGCGGGAGATTGCTGTATATTGAAGTTGTCACTCACAAGTGCTATCTTAAAATGAGTCTGTGGTGATATTTCTCAGGCGGTGGGAGGAGGGACTCTCACTGTTTACCTTAAACCCGCTCACAGACACATTAAGCCTCAAGCGCCCAAATCTGCCCAGATAACACAGCCAGGTTCCTCTATGGGTCAGCAGCAACAACCCATGCAGCAAGCAAGGAAGATTAGCTCAGCAGTAAACACCAAAGACCCTTGTATCCAAGACAATCCAGCGGGAGATAGCAGCTCAGTCTTCCAGAGCTACCAAACGACAGAGGAATGAAGGGTAGCTTGTGTATGTATTGTTCAAAGAAACAATCATTAACTAAGTTAGCAAGATAACCAAGCTAGCCAGTTTGCTCTGAAAACATTAGCCAGAGATGTTAGCTTATTAAATTAGACAGTTTAATTGACAAGAGGTTGAACTAAAAGTCATAGTTTATTATTTAGGTTTGGTGAAAAACATCTTCAGTAGGCTAATGTTTTTAGCTTTTTTTAAAAAAAAAAAGTTTTTGTTAATGTTTAATGTAAAAAGTTTTGGAAGGGGGATTTGAGGGTGATATTTTTAACATAAGTATTTTCAGTATTTGCAGTATGGTGGTGTAATGTTTAACATAAAGTATTTTCAATATTGGCAGTTTGTTGTGGTTAGCACTGTGGCCTCGCATGTCAAGAGTGAAGCGTTTTATTCCCGTCTGTGTGTTCTCAACATGCTCAGTGGGTTTCCTCCCACATGCAGTTTAGGGTAACTGGCATTTCCAAATCCACCAGTAGTTTGTGAGTTTGTGCTAGTGTGCCCTGTGACTGATTGGCACCCAGGCCAGAATGTTATGAAGAATGAGTCAGTCATTGTACTAAATATTAATCAATATGCATATTTCAGTTAAATACTAAGGGTTACACAGCAATTTGTCTTCCTGGCTCACTTAGACTCTGTTTTTACCTTGAAACATAATCAATAAATGTTTCAGAAAATGTATTTTGGCATTCACGCTCAAATTCATTAAACATATCGTGCTTGAAACATCCTGTCTCATGGCTCATCATTTTATATAGATTGGAAAAATTGCACATTTCAGTGTCCTGCAACATTCAATCCATATTTTTACCCGCACTTTTGATTGGTTGAATATCCACAAGTCACAATGTGAACAGAAAGTTGCATTATCTGAATTTTCTGAAGATCATGGGAAGATGATAATTATGATGTCATTTCTTAATAATATTGTGATTCTGACTGACTGATGCCATCTTTAACGTACAACATGGTTAAAGCAAGTTAGGAAGTATATATAAACAAATAACCAAACACCATATGACCGTAAGTATGTAGATACTCTACCATCACCCACATGTTGGCTTTCTCCAATCAGTTGTCACAAAGTTGTCTTTGTATGCTGTAGCATTAAGGTTTCCCTTCCCTGGGGCTAAGGGTTCAAGCCTTAACATTTTCCAGCATGACAGTCTCTCTGTGCACAAAGCGAGCTCCTGGGACACATTGTGGGAGTGGAAGAATCCCGGAATGCTCTTGTGGCTGAATATGTTTCAAACAAAATGTGTGATGCTTAGGTGTCCAGAAATGTATATATATAAGAAATTTATAATATTACTGAAGATTAGAAATATATAATTACAATGTGTTTAAAGTACTCATGTCATTAAAATGGATACTACTTAACCACTGGAACCCTGACATGTCATGTGGTTGTAATTAGGTCGTCTATCCAAAACACAACCTTAAGTTGTTTTTGATAAATGCCAAACCCATTGCATCCATGGTCCCTTAGGTTTATAACACAATCAGGAATCCCGACTGGAGAACCGAATGAAAACACCAGCTTCAGTGCATCTCGAAAGTGCAAGTTGTAAGGTGCCCACAATTTAAAAGAGCTACACTGTAGTATTACACTTACCTTTCCTAAGTATCTCAAATTCAAAATTTTAAAACGAAAATTTTATTTGTCACATACACAGTATGATACAGTGAAATGCTTACAGTACTGTAGTGTCCTGTGGGGTTTGCACCCTATCCAAACTGCTCCATGTAAACAGGTTTTTTTCCCCTTTACAGCTGCTTTCTGCTCACTGTTGAGCCCGGAGTCCCCCTGAGGCCATCGGGGGATCGAAATGAAGAAGAGACAAAAAACAATTGTGAGCAGCATGAGTATTACATGGATGTGTTTGAGTTGCAAGACAAAAAAAAACATATACGTATTGTTTGGTGCTGGGGTGATTCATTCAATTTTATCACAATGTCATGTAGTCAACACCAATAACTGTCATTTCATTAAAGTAATTTGTTGCCTATAAGTAAAGTAAAGCTTTTACAAAAAAAAAAAAAAAAACCTGTGTCCTAACATCAGCAGGGGTAGCAGGGGTAGCTCGGTGGCTAAGGTGTTAAGCTGCTGATCAGGAGGTCCCCTGGTTTGAACCTCAATACCACCAGCAGGCTGCCACTGTTGGATTCTTGAGCAAGTTCACCACCTATTAATCAGATACAATTGGTAACTGCCACAGAAACAACGAATATACCTCCAAGGAGGGGAGTATCCATTGCCCGATGTGTCGAATGGCATGTACAGTAGATGGACCCTCCTCAATGGGAACATTGCAATCCCCCCACTGTGGAGAGAAAAATAGTAAAAAAAAAAAAAAAAAAAGTAATGTTTAAGGGGAAACCAAAAAGAACAAGAATCACAAAAAATGGCATGCCAATTGTGAAATCAACCTGAACTAAAGATGAAAGAGTCTTCAAGGACCAACTTTTCCCTTTATACTGTAATCCGGTATACTTGTTTTGATGCCTGGAGATCCATAAATGAAATTACTCACTTGTATGTCACCTGTCTACTCGTGTACACTGCACATGAATGCTGTTTCTTTTCAAGCAGACCCGTGTACACAATCATTTCAGCCAGCCGGAATCAGGGACTAAACAGGTAATGCTACGTGTTCCAACATGCTAGTTTGTTATGGTTGTGTCAGTTAAAGTGCATCAGTGTCAGTGTGACTAGGCATGCACTAATATCACAAACATGTGATCGTTCCCTTACTCACACAATTGACTTTCAGAAGCAGTGATGGGATGATGTCTTTCTCTAGAAATAATGTCATAACCCGGGATAGACATGGATGAGTTACGGTGTTGTTTAGGCTATAGATATTCAAGATATTGAGACCTTTAAGTACTGAGTTATGGCATTTTCAAGGCTCCAGAGAAGATTAAACAGCTATAATAAATTGATCAAATCTGTCCCTGGGATGAGCAGCTAGGGATGCACACACAATAAACCTAGCATCATGACTCAATCCTTCTTGTCAACTCAGACAATCGACTTTCTTATACTGTGTGTGCTACATGATCAGGGGAGCCGAGTGTACTGTGCTAAAAAAAAAAAAACATCTTTTGTCTCTAGAGTTTCTTTCAGTCTGTCTCTAAAAATGCCTGTGCTTTCCTCATATCAACTGTGGTTCAAAGGCACTAGTGAGAGTACAGACAATACAAACAAATCAGGGCATAATGCTGCCTCTCTTTTATCTCTCACCGATGTCTTTGACTTACATATCAGACAGAATTATCCTGATTCCTTTAGACTGCCACTAATGCCTTTGCTTGCTGTTGACCTTTAAGACTGTTCTTTACCGTCACAGTAAATGCGGTGATCAACATTATACATGACGTTCTGTTCCTCGGTGCTGACTGCAAGAACAGCAGAGTGAGCCTTAAGCACAATCTATGCAGAACAGACAGTCTTATTAGACCTTTATTTATTCCATATCAGACAGCATGTTTAAAAAAACAATCTAAATATATAGGCATGTTCTATGAGGGACGTTCAAGTCAAACTGGGATTGTTGATTGCACACAGTTATGAGAGTAAAACTCCCCTTATTTCTCTGTATAATCCATTGCTACACTAATACACTTACAGTATACTAAATATAGTATAGTAGTTATGTTTCACAGGTGCTTGGATAAAATCAAGTTTCCTCAAGACGCCAGGACTGCCTGCTTCATGTCTGAAACGCTTGCCTCCCAGGAGCTCCTTTAATGGCCCAATCATGTGGAAATTGAATGAAGAGGGGTCACGACTGTACAGTCGATGTGGCAAAAACTAAATAAGCAAGTTCCTGTAACGTGCAAATAGTGTTAATGAATGATTGTGTGTTCAGTTCCCACAGACAGATGCATCTTTTTCACGAGTTGGCTATACATTAAACGTTGATTGTCAAGGATGCAGGTGCTCTACTCACTAAATTTAATGAAATTGACTGCAGTGGGCACTGAGACACCTCAACCAGGATCACCATTCTTGAGCATACGGCCTGCTTTATAATGTCTCACCATTCAATAATATACTCTTTGTGATAGTATACAGACATTGTATTTTTTTCTTGGTATAAGTGAAACCCATGAAACACCCAACCTGGCATAGAAAAGAAAAAAAAAATGACATTACAGACAAACAAAAAGAATGTAGAGACGAGAAACACAGCGTAGTCAGTGATACCAGATTAATTCGTCTGACATTATGCCATGTAAGGTACAATAACTATGTAAAACTGTATCTTAGAAAGTGATTTGTTTATAATCAAATTCATGTAATATTTCTTTAAGAATAATACAATGATTAAAAGCAAATATTTGATCACTATGCTAATTTCTAAGCTTTTCTATTTAAAGTTTAAAATTATTTTGTCCCTTTGCCAGATAATAATAAACTCCCAATATATACATATAAATCTAAAAATATAAATCTAAAAATAGATGATGAATAATAGATAAAGAAATTATATTGCTTTTACAATACTCTCGCTTTTAAATAACATAATTGGGAATAGTCAGCTTGATGTTGAAATTTCAGTGTCTAAATCTTTATAATTGTAAAATGCAATTTTTTTTTCTCATTTATGTGTTGAAAATTATATTATATACAAATTACATAAATATTATTATTATTATACAGTGTATATATATATATATACACACACACACACACACACACACACACACATCACAGGGGGCCTGGAGCCTATCCCAGGAGACTTAGGGCACATGGCAGGGTACACCCTGGACAGGGTGCCAATCCATCGCAGGGCACAAGCACACTTACACTTAGTCACACGCTATAGGGAAATTTTGAAATAGACCTACACCTAATCTTTTAGATATAAACTAAAATTTAATTTACAACGAGCATTCAAGTCAAGCTGGAACTTGTGATGAAATTTCTCATGAATGAAAGCGTAAAAACCAATTGACATTTACCGAAGACCCAAGGTTGTACATCTGAGAATGACGATGTTAGCCAAGGTGGCTTGGAGCCCACTGCAGTCATTCACATTAACATTCAGCGAGTAGAACACCTGATCCTAGAAAATCAATGGAGAATGTGTTGTCAAATTGTGGAAGAGACGCATCTGTCTCTGTACACACAATCATGCAGGAAAACCACTAGATTTCCACATGCTTAGGCCATTAAAGGAGTTTCTTGGACACCAGTGTTTCAGCATGAAGCAAGAAGTCTGATCATGGCAAAACGTTCTACCTTGATGGTATCCAAACACTAGTGAAACACTGTGATGAATGCAATAGTGTAGCAGAGGAGATTACATAGAGAAATAAAGGTAGTTTTTACTCTCATAACCGTATTCTCTTATTCTTCATAACAAGAATCCTGGTTTGACATAAAAAGCCCTCGTATTTTTGTAGTTATTAAAGATGATACAGGTTTGAGGCTTTATTAAAAATTTCAATTTATCTCCGTATATATTGATAGAAATTATATTTTTGCAATATTGCCCACCCCTAGTGGTAGCACATTTACCATCTTTTTGGATTATAAGGAGCTGCTGCAAACCACGCCAAAAATAAAATAAAGTGTGTTTTTTTGAATAGTGAAAGAAAATCTCAATATTTGTAAACACCATTCAAATCACAGGCCATTAAGAGATTCCTGTGAATAACTCATTGTGATGTGTCTGTGACATATTATCATTTCAGAGCTTTTCTACTGTATACTGTCGCATGGCTTGGCATATATTCCTTGTTGACACTATATCCAGTGCCAAGCCAGCTGTACTGTACTTATGTACCTACCCTCAAATTGGCAATCGTTTTTATTGAGGTATCATGTGAGCCAAGCCAGGACGAACTGGAAAGGCTAAGAATAGTGCGGACCACTGATTTATCAGACACAGTCGCAAAGACATCCTGATTATTATTTCTGGCTGGAAATGTTATTCTACCAGCACAAAAATCTTTTCTGGGAGATGTGAGAGCCAGCAATTTAAATAATTCAGGAATTTTAAAATGCAACTAAATTATTCATATTAAATGTTATTTATTCTCCCAAAGAAGTATTTTCTTAACACTATTTGCTTCATCATACATTTTCTTCGTGTGATTTAAGTACAATGTAAGAGCTGATGAATTCCTTTTCATAGTTTGAACTCTTAATTGGACATAATAATGGCATAATGGACCTGAATGGCCTGATGTGAATAGTGCAGAAGGATTGTTTGAAAGGTCTTCATGTTTATTTTCCCCTAAAGTAATATGGTATGGTATCGCCTTTGTATTTGGCACACTCATCTCTACACTGAAAACTGACAGCTCTATAGATTTTAAAATCAAAATAGAGCTTCCTAGTTTCAAATCAAAACAATTAATTTGAATTTCCAGTAGTATATGCTTTTCTTCTTCTGTCTCTAAGGCGCCACCCCAAAACCTCCAAAAGAGTAGAGTTTTGAGATGAAAAGGAACGCAGGCACCAAACCACAATACTGACGGTCCTGAATTTGTGTTTGTTGCCAAGCCGGGTTGAGGTGGAGAAGTGTTATACTAAGTAGCAGCCTACCCATCTATATGCAGCTGGTGATGCCTTATTACTACATAATGGGCCTCATTTATCAAAGTGGACAGAAATTAGTTTACTCATAAATGGTTCACAGGAACATTTACACAAGAAATGCGGTATTCGTGAAAATCGATTTATTTTGGGAAAACATTCATATCCTACGAGGTTTGTGTAAATTTATCTTTAAGTAGGCTCATTACTCTCACTCACTCTTTCATCGTCTATACCGCTTAATCCCATATACAGCAGGGTTTGGGGGGGGGGGGGGGGCGCTTGAGCCTATCCTAGGAGACTTAGGGTACAAGGCGGGGTACACCCTGGATGGTGTGCCAATCTATCGCTGGGCACACACACACATACACTCACACACTATGGGCAATTTGGGAATGCCAATTAGCCTAATCTGCATGTCTTGGACTGTGGGAGGAAACCAGAGTACCCAGAGGAAACCCACCAAGCAAGGAGAGAACATGCAAACTCGGAGACAGGAATCGAGTCTGGCCGGGAATCGAACACGGACCCTGGAGGTGCAAGGCGACAGTGCTAACCCCTACACCACCGTGCCTCTGATAAATCTTATACTCAGTGTGAGAATATAATTTTACATAAGAATTGTGCCTTTTGGTTGAAACAACTCTTTGTGACAGCTGGTCTTCTCATATTAACAGTGTGGAAGAAAGCATCCTAGAAGGATTTCATAAATGAAGATTTAGGCTATGTTTACATCACCAGCCTAAAGTGACTCAATTAATGATTTTTCACCCTATAATGTGCCACAGATCAGATCTAAGTCATTCTCACATATGGTCCTAGTTCAGATATGTCATGAATGCGATTTGAATAATAATTGGCATTCATGGGATCGGAATTCTTGGGATGTTTTGCCTCTGCGCATGTGTAGAGCTCTCAATGACGTCATCAGTCAACTGGCAGAGCGGGAATTTTATAGGAATGGTAGCAACACCTGCTAAAACAGTTAAAGTGAGGCATCTAGAGGCTTTCTTCCTTCTTCTGGACCTCAACAAATACAGCTGACTAACTGCTTGCCATCCTCCTGAGCAAATTGTTCCCACTGTGTGCATGCGTGCCATTTCAGAAGAGAGACATGTTCACAATAGAGTCAGATTAAAGTCACTTGTAATTATGGTTGTAAACTGACATAACATGCAAATCTGATTTGACGACAATCATAACTTAACAATGTGCCTTGGAATGTGGATGTACCCCAAAATGACTGAAGCTTTTCACTTAGAATTCTCCAAATAATTGGTGTTATAGTTTCTGAATGTGGAATATTAAAAATAGCTTTGACTTCTGCTGTCCTACCACATTCGTAAAAATGGGAATACATACAATGGTAATCACTATAGTCCTCCACGGTCCCTAGTTGGATTAAAGAGCTTCCTAGATGGATGGAAGGATTGATGGATGGATAGACGGTGACTTCTGCTTTATTTCTTTTACAATGCAACCTCACCAACTGTTTACGTGATCTCCATTTACTGTATGTGTTTCTTTACCAACCACATTTTTCCATGTCTTTGTAAACCATCTCCAATCATTTAACCACTCATTAGTTATTTTCTTTGCTTGATGCAGGCCAATAATTTGTTCTTTCTCAAACAAGAGCTTTTTAACCATGCAGTGCATGTGGGTAATTGTCCTTGTGCTTTTTTTTTTTCTCTCTTCTCATAATCAAGGAACAGCTCATTTCAACAGCAAGAACACACACACAGTTCAGTCTGACCACAAGTTACTGATTTAGCTTTTATGTGTCATTGCATTACATAATAAAACCGGACTTCTGCTCAGGTTTAAAACAGCAACATGTTACAAAACTCTGATGTCAAAGACGTCTCGTATTGACCTGTATTGATTTGTTAAAAAAAAAAAAATAAATAAATCAGCACTGTAAACCCTAATGCTCGAAGTAATTAAACACATTGAGTACTGTTAACTTAAATAATTACAATTAGTTCAAATGAATAGACCTTGATGAGTATTTAGCACTTTTTGGTATTTCTGAGATTGTAGAAATGCCAAGTGAACAAGTTTAATATTTGAAGCTACAGTAACTGTCTCCTTAAAGTTCCACCAACTTAAAATCTTTCAGCCTAGCGATTTTGTATCTGACGTCATCAATGCACATGTAAACTACCCAGATTGAATTGTTTTGATCAAGATGGTGGATTGGTCTGTCTTTGCATGATGCTGTAAGTATAATCTTGGGAACAAGTTGTCAAATAATACTTATTTGATTCGTACCAGAGCACTGGTGGCTCAGTGGTAAGTGTTTCGCCTGCCATGTGAAAGGGCCGGGTTCGATTCCCGGACAGTGGATGAAGTGCCTGTCCCAAGCCCAGATAAAAATGGGAGGGTTGTGTTCAGAACGGCATCTGGTGTAAAAACTTGTAACAAACCGCTGTAGCGAGCAATTGCCAGGAGCAGGCGAAAGACCAACAGCAATTTATTTAATTTGCAACAACTAAAAAAAATTATAGTCTGAGTTATATATACAGTATATAGTCTGAGGCTACTCAGTAATGCGAGTAAATAACGATTAATATGAATGAGTACAACCAACTCAAAAACTGATAGTTCTGTTTACTTCAAATTGGAAACATCATTACTTTAAAATTTTGATGTAATTGATTGCCTCATTTTTTTTTTTTTTAGTTTTGCCAACTTATTCGGGTTTACAGTGTACCGTGTAGTAACATACCCGGAGGGTGTGCTTAATTAATAAGAATAACGTCTCGACAGCATCAGCAGTAAAAAGTGCCTGTGAGCTGAAGACAGAAATATAATATTGGATCTTTAAGGGATTCAACTTTTCTAAAATAAACAGCATTTGCAATACTGTAAAGAATCAAAAGTTATGACATCTTGCCATGACAGTGCAAGAGTAATTGGTTATTTAATTGCATGTTTGGGTTCCTGGCTCCAGACACAAAAACTCAGCAGTTGAACAAACACTCTCTTGTGTCTCAGTCTCTCTGACCTCCCACCTCGAACACACACTCAGCTGTGCCCCAGCTCTGCTTGTTCAATAACATCACGCTACATGCTGCCAAACAAGCAGAGGCTGAGACCGCGTTCTCGTCTTCAGCAAACAACTAAAGATAAGAATGAACGGGGGCAGATACCTGAACTAGCACTCCATTCAAATCATCCAGACTGATTAAAATGTTGTCGAGTTTTTACTATTTGTTGCCGGGACCCACACAAACATACAAAGTTCAATCATTTGATAAAGAGCATTCCTTCTTCCAACATCAGTCAGATTATTCATCTTGACAAGAAGGGTGGTGAGAGGGAATTTATGGTGTTTTGCACAGTTTCAGTTTGGGTTTTGGATAACGATTTCTAAGAAGATGCATGTTTTTTCCGCAAAAAAAAAAAAGCACAAGTCATTGTTTGGGGAGTCATTTAGCAGGAAAGCAACAATACGGTTAAACTGGGTCACAGAATTAGCCATGATCCACCCTAAATGTGTTTAAACCTCATGCTATAATTGTAACATGCTTTTAAACAATGGTTTCTTTACTGGTGGTCTGTAATCATCGGGTCTCCATACAGTCTAATATGTCACTGAGGTGGACTACAGAGCTTGCAACCACAGGAAAGGCTCTTTCTTTCTCTCCCTCTCTGTTTCTCCATGTCCCCTCTTTCCATTCACTCCTACACACACACACATTCACATGCTTCTAGTAAAAAAGTTAGTGGTATGCCTCAGAGTGTAGTACTCCGATGAAGACTAGGCCTCTTTTGCTTTTCCGGTGTGTACAGTGTGGCCCATTCTAGAATGCCTTGTGTTTATGTTACTGCTGCTGGCTCGGTGGCCCACACACAGCTGGAGGACTCTGGCACATATTCGAGACATGCACAGAGAGGGGCCAAGCAGAAAAGCTTGGCAAATTAGGCCCGCTGTCAGTCAGCTGTCTCTGCCACCTACCTCTAGGTCTTGAATCAACGGTCTGCACCACCCAGCATGGAGGTGTCAGCCTGAATTTGGGCTTTCTGGCTGTCAGCGTTTTACATAAAGCTTATGTAAGGGTTGTGGGGGGACACATGCTAACTCTTCCATCACCACCTCTAGAGGCTGCCTGCTTAGGGAGGAAATAGAGCATTAATTGTGTCCTTCCTTCCTTTTCGCCCCTCCATCTGGCTTGCTGTCTGAGTCCTTTTCAGATCTGAACCTCAGTAGCATGTAGCAGCTTTTGCAGGACTCATCCAAAGCCTCTGACGTCTAGAGAGACAAAACCGCAAGCTCACAGATGCAGTGATAACTACCGCCCTGGCATGACAGGCTGTTTTTTTCCTCCATACACAAACACTCCAACCACATGAATCAGCAGCTCAAAGGCACAGATTACGGAGCATTACTCACATGCACCAACGGCTGTGTTTTAAACATATACTATAACAGTGTAGACGTTTTAAAGCGTGTTCTGTATGAAGAACCTATTCAGAGGAGCAGAATAGGATTGTCTAGCAGTTGCCTCTGGCATATGTGTGTGTGTGTGTGTGTGTGTGTGTTTTTCGCGTAGGTGGAAGTGAGACTATAGGTGCTGAGAAGATCAAAGAGCTGCAGAAATCTTAAAATCAGAAATCAGATTTGTGCTTTGATTGTCAACCAAACTGCATTTCAAATACAACTCACCAGGTGTTCCAAAGCATTGACACTTGAATGGGAGAAAAGAGACGTGTTTCAGTGTTTGTTTGCCCAGGTGCTTGTGGCCACTGCATACTGTACTGTACTAACTGAACTGAACATGAAGATTAGCGTACATGGCGTTTGTTTAATAGATAAATCAATATAAATACATCATATAGAAACCAAAGTAGTGACTTTATGTAACAACCATTGTAAAGAACGGGCCCCTTACAGATTCTCAGGTGTTCATGTCCCTCAGCAGCATGGAGGCATTCTGGAACATGAGAAGCTTTTTAAAAAGAGCTACTCTGTTTAAGGCAAGCTCAGCAGAGACCTTGGACAAAAGGGGTACGTACCCATCTCCCCGCTCCTTGTCTTTGCCTGTGTTTGCTTTTCCTATACTTTTCTATTGTGGGTTGAGTTCAGACACCGAGTTCCAGCCTGCAGCTACTTGCTTTTTTCCTTGGGATCAAATTTCCCAGCACAGATGCCATAACAGAAAAGACTTATGAACACCAATGCATGCTTACATCACATTCTAGCCTGGTTGTAAGGACCTAAACAGCTTTGAAAACCATTTTATGCTGAGGAACAGTAAGGCTTAGATGCCGACATGAAAAGGAATACACACACACACACACACACACAAAGGTAAGACATGAGACACCATGTTTGTTTAGGAACACAGCACTGCTAGTTCATCTCAGTTAGCTGATCAAACATGGAATGCATTCTCTACCCAACTTAATGCTGGTAAATTATCTCATTTTGCCATCTAGCTTCCTGGTTCCAACATGCCTGACTGTGGATATTGTCATAATAAGGCAAGACTGCAGTAAAGGAAAAGAACATCTACACCAGCTCAGTGATCTGAAAAAAAAAAACAACAAAAAAAAAAACAGATCCAGATCCAAATGCTTTCTTATACGGTATTAAACATCTTTGTGATTGTGAAAGATATAGGAATGTTACTACACAATCAAGATGGAAATGATGTCATTCTGGAGATTGAAGCACATACCATGTACTGTATGTATTGAATGTTGTGCAGATATAAGCTGACAGCCTTTGGAGGATTTAGGCACGCCATCAATCACTCATTCAGCCTCCTGTTCATGCAAGTGGCCAACGTGAGGAATAACAGATGAGCCTTGTCATTTAATAATACACAACCGCTCTGCTGCCATTGGCGTAAACACAGTGCGGCACTGGAAAATGACACTGATTTCCTTAGCATTAATCAGGTGTCTTGAATATATGAGAGAATTAAAATCATTCTATGAAGCCTACGGGCTGATAGTCAAAACTGCCACGAGAATTACAAGTGGTGAGAAGTGTATCTTTGCTGTGGATAGACTTTCTTCCCAGGAACTAACAAAGTACAAAAATAATATAGTCTGGATTACATTTTTTTTTTTACATTACACTCATATAATTGTCTCTTTCACTACATATTTACTTCCTACTCAATAAGCATATGTACTCATAAGCACTTTATTGGTTACACCACAATAATACTGATTAGAACAGCTCCATTTTTCCTAGTACTGCTTCCACAAGGTGTTTTTGAGATTCTGGTCCATGTGGACATAATTGCATCAGATAATTGCTGGAGATTTGTCTGCTGCACTTGATTCAGTGAATCTCCCATTCTACCACATCCCAAAGGTACTCTAGTGACTGGGGATACTGAAGTACGGCAAACTTATTGTTCATGTTCCAGTGTTATGAAACCAGTTCAAGACATCTTGAACTGGTGTGTGACATGACATTATTAATCATAAAGTTGCAATTATAAGATATATTATAAAATTATTAGGGATTGTTGCAATTATATGATGATATACCACCACCACTAATCTGATCTGTAGACACAGGGTGATCAGAAAAGCAGTATGATACACACAATAAACAGAACTTTGGGGTAAAGTTAAAGCTAAAGCAGTAACAAATAATGTAAAAAATAAAAAAATGTAAACCAGACTATATTATTTTTATACTTTGTTACTTGGGGTCATTGATTTATGCTGTTGATACCAAATTAAAACCCTATTATATTTCAGCAGGAATGAAGACCATGTAATGTTTAATAAATTCACCCATCATGGTTTAGGTGAGCCTGTTACTGCTTTAGCTTTAACTTTACCCGAAAGTTCTGTTATTGTGTGTTTCATACTGCTTTTCTGATCACCATGGATGAATGTAAATTGTTTAGTTATTTGAGTTCCCATGGCCTTCCTGTCAGCTTGAACCATTCTCCCCTGAACTCTCTCATGAGCATGGCTTTTATGCCTGCCAGAATTGAAGATAACTAGATGTTTTTTTTTTTCTTGCACCATTGTGCATAACCGCCTACAGACTGTTATGTGTGAAAATTCCAGGAGGTAGCACACAAACTAGCCCGTCTTGCTCCAACAATCCCACCATAGTCTCTGAGATTGCATCTTCTCCCCGTGCTATTGACTTTCTTGCTTGATTTAATACTGGCGTGAATAAGCACCTATAGGCCTTTTGCACCTGACATCACGGCGTCTGTCTGCCAGTGTCAAAACCCACATACAAAAACCTGTCGCAGAAGCACTTTCACTTTCAAGAAAACACTTTTGCTAACATTATGTCATCTTAAACACTGCTTTTTCTCCTTAGTAATTGCTTCTAAACTGCCTCTGAACTGTCTGCGTCGATGTTTCACAACTAATTAGCTTCTTATACAAGGCTGAATCCCAAATGCCTCTTTAACCCCTGATCAATGGTTCTACTTGGCTTATGGAACAAGGTATTGTATATCTTATATGGCACGCTAGCTTTCCAATTTATGCTATTTGAGATCCAACACTGGAACAGATAGTTGGCTATTAATTTGAAAATTTGGAATGTCAGTATTAGTTACCTACACATCTTTTAATGAAGTATAAAGTACAGAATATTTCATTGCATTGTCTCATTTGCAGAAAAGCACTGAATGAGCTAATGCTAATGCTAATGCTAGCAAATGCTACCAGATCTTGAGGGGACACTCCGTCTGATGTCATTACATTATAGTAACAAATCAAACTTCTACAAATTTAAATCTTTACTACCTTCTCCCTCAATTTTCACAGACTTATTTCTCTTTTGAAAAAGTTACTTATACTGGACTTAAGTCCACCACAACATACTACGTATGAATATAGTCGGTAGAACAGAAGCTATCAATTGTTTAATTGTTTACTTCATTATCTGTGTGACAAAACATCAGGTAATCTAGTAGGAAATCATTGGATAATCTTTCATTTGCCTTTTTGGCTCCAAAATACACATTGAACGTTATTATTAATAAAAATATGTGGTATTCACATATCTGCAAAAGGTCTATACACCTTTTGCTAATAATAAGACTGGTGTATTTTACTTTTTTTTAGTACTGGAGAGTTTCAAGAAGTTTAACTAAACTAATAACAAATCTAAAAAAATATTTTACATTTTTGTGACAAGAACCTTACGACACAAGTTGATTGCGACAGCTAGTTATTATTAGTATTGAGGTTGTTCATGTTGTTAGCGTGCTAGCTAACAAAAGTTAGTCTGTAGTTAGCCTTACTCATGTTTTCCCATGTCCCTAGGTGAACTGGACTCACTTTAACATAAGTAACTAAAATCAGTGTGTCGGGTGAGGCAGACGTGCAAATCTTTCTCACACCTTTACTTTCACACGTTATGAAATTTCAAGGGTTTGCACTTGTCTGTTTAGCACTAGTAAAGAATTTGAAGCTGTACTTAAATATTTACCAGAGTACTTATTTAAATGAGTATTTGCACTTTTACTTGTGGTGTTTTTGCCACCTCTGTCCCTGGGATTAGCTCAAAAGAATGGTCTCAATGAGAAGTCGAGCTTAGCCAACGGAGCGCATGAAGCAGACAGCTCAGTTAGCAGGAGAGTTTTAGTCATTATCGTCTGCATGTGTAGGATTTGTAGTGGGGGAAGGGAAAAGCAGGGAAATGAAGGGACGAGGAGCAGTCCAGACAGCGACTTTCACAATATAGGACACTTAACTAGCCAATTAACTGTTTCACACACAGTGGATTGCAGATTAATTTGAGAAATGTGCAAGAAAAGTGGAAGTGGTGATGCCGAGAGGGTATTACTCTGTATTAATTATACCAGCACTAGATAACTGTTCCGTCCATAGACACATAGGCCCTTATACTTATATAGCCTATTTTTGGCTTTAGATGATTTTCATTCAGAGTCAGAAGCTGTAAGAAACCCTTTTGACAGCTGGTCATTTCTCCATTCTCAATTTGATGAAACTTTGGGAGACAAAATCCTTGCTTTAACATTTTGGTGACTCGAACATCCTATATGTCCATGAATGTGTGTGAGTCTGTGTTTGTGTTCCTCCACACATAATTAGTGATAAAACTGTGGCATGCTGTCATAGTTTCCCAAAACAAGAAAGCCCTATACCTCAACATTAATGAGAGTGCATGGTGCATGCAAAATAAAATCTACGTGCATATTTCTTCCGTGCATGCTATCTATTAATTCCATACACACAAACTCTGCAGATATTTGTCACATGCTTAGAGAGTAAATACCTTGCAGGGGAAAAGTGAGAAGTTTACACAGAGGAAGAAAGAAACGTTCATCTCAACAGAATCAATTAAATCAATGAATAGCTTAAAGGATTGTCCTGCAGTGGAAGGTTAAAGAAGTATAGATTGCACAGGTATGTTAACAGGTAACAAATACTTGCTTGGAAATGTTATCTGGATAGCACACACGTGTAATAATTAAAGAGAAAATCCACCAATATACTAGATTTATCAAAAGAAGGTTTTGACTTAGATATTCAAATCAAGCAGGTGAGTATTCATATTTATGGAGAGCAAAGCAACTAAAAAGAAAAAAAAAAAACATCCATTTTGTTCGAAACTATTGCATGCTGATTATGATGTCTTGCAGTAATGTATTTATTCTGCACTATACTTAATCCCAGACTGGTGCAGACATAATCTCTGGGGTCTGTCGTGGCTTAATGTCAGTCCTTTTCACGTATGTAATTCTAATCATTCACTGGCACTCAGAAGCCCAAATTATGCGAGCCATGCTGGAGTAAGTCCAAAAACAATAAATGCCTAGCTGCGAAATTACAAAACAGCTGTGCTGTCTGCTCTATAGTTATAAGTAAAAGCCACACACCAGGGCTAAGAAGGGATGGCAGGGGAATGCTGCTAGGTTATGAGTGATTGGCATTGATGGCTTTGGTCAATAAAAGCAATAACAGTGTTTACTCTGTGGGTTAGAACTCCAGCGGCAACAGCATCTGTGAGCTCTTATCAGTGCATGGGCTCGGCAGGAAGCAACAGAAAGCTGGGCTTATCTGTGTTTTGGTCTGGACCTCTGAGGATGGGAGGTTTCAGTTTTGGGTCAGGTTTGTTTTGATAGAGGAAGGGAAGCAGAGAAACATGACCTGAGGAGCACTGATGCAGTCAGGCTGGAGAATGCAGCGAAGGGTGGAGAGTGGATATTTTGAGGTCAGGAGGGACGTTTGCTAATACAGCAGCACTAACAAGCTTCACAGGAGACCTCGATCAAAACCATTACAAATACAAACCTGGAGTAGCAAGGTTATGAGCGACAAGCTTCTCACAAATTATATACTTTTATGAGATTATTATAGGGAAATGATAGAAATTGAAATTGAAATGATTAAATCTATTTGTATGCACTTTGTCTAGTTTGATTGCTTTGTTGTTGTTGAGCTAACAAATCACGACTGTGCCTTCAACATCTCTGTGCCTTGGCAAGTCCCGTTCCAGGAAATGGAATATATTTAAAAGGCTATGACAGATCAGATTTAGGGTTTACCTGAATAGAGTAGGTCACAAAATATTAGAAAGATTGTAAAATAAGTCCCCTAACTACTACCTCAGAGATGTTGTAAACCCAGTGATGCAAGAATCCTCCATGGGTTTCTACACCTTTGAAAAGTGTGAACACAACAAAACATTGGAAGGTGAAGGAAAAGCAAGCAGGGCATGTTGGTTTCCTCTCTCTCTCTCTCTCTCTCTCTCTCTCTCTCTCTATATATATATATATATATATATATATATATATATATATATATATATATATATATACTCTATATACACCATATATAAAAGAATCCTAGGCCAAAAACAATCCACAAGACACTAATATCTTATTGTATTTGGAAAACATTACAAAAGGTCTGTGATAAACATTAAATTGATGAAATGTTCACATGATAATATAAATGTTACAATTTAAAGAAGCAAAGAGCAAATCGGGGAGAAATCAGATTTTTGACGTTTCAATTTCCCTGCCGTTCCAGTAGGAGATATTTTTACCATGTCTATAGACCTGGCTTTAATAGAGGTGCATGAGGTTACAAGTGTCAAGAATCATTTCCTGGCTTATTTGCTGCTAATCTTAGGAACTATATTAAACCTATGAGATCAGCTTGGGAATGTTGCCGTTTCGAGGCTGAAGTTGCCATGTACTGTATATGATTTATCACACTTCAGAAATTATCCAGTGACTTATTTTTTCCAGAAGCTGGTTTCATATGTGACAAATCGATCGGTTTTATTATAGCTTCATTAAATGTACATCTTGCTTATCGTAGGATTTTCAAACGTTCATATTCAGGAGCCTACATCCTTTAGGGAAACATGTGGTGCACTGACACACAGATCATCACAGGAGATCAGTTTAAGTGACAATACTACATGCAGTATGTTGAGTCTCAGCCACAAATGTTACACTACAATGCCAGTAGTGCTAAAGAGTTGAAGGATACAGAGCGAGCGAGCGATTGTTAGTCAATGCATGTCCCATGAAGTGCAGATTAAATTGGTAAATCATCCTTTAGCTACCTTGGTAGTGTAAAGAAAGCTGAGAATTTCAGTTAAGAGAGATCAGAGATTAGGAGTCATGATCTGTAGAGTTATTCAGCAGCATTTCTTTTTTTCATTTTGATTCATTTTTCATCTCTTTCATCAAAGATTCACCTTGAATCAAAATGAACAATAAATGTTTCTTGGAGTCCAGTTCATTTAAGAGCACAATGCACACTCCTTCATACATAGTGATTATTCAGAGACACCGATCCACTTACCAGAATATTTTTGGAAGATGGAAAGGAATCTGGAGATCCCAAATGAAACCTTGTGAGGACATGAACCGAAACATCACAGCAATCAAACCAGGGACCCAGAAGCTGTGAAGTGGCGGTGCTACATGCTGCACTGCTATACTCCCATACTAAAACAAACTATTAAATATTAATAGTATCTACAAATAGTGTATTCAAGGCCTTTACCTTAGTGATTCCATGACTTGCATTCTCATCAATAACTGCTCCACTTTTTTTTTCTGAGTTTGTCATGCTCAATCATTATTCCTGGGGGTGGGGGGGGGGGGGGGGACTTGAACAGTGGTTTCCTCTTTGCCTCCTTTGCTTACAGCTGACATTCCATTACTTACAATATTCTGAAGAAATTGCATGATTCCTTCAACAGATAAGACGATGTTGCTGCGAAACTAATTTACAAGCATCCTACACAGTACAGAAAACATGAGTGAAGCACACACTCTGAGAAAAACGACATGCTGTGAATAATCACTGCTTAAAATTGCAGTCTTCATTTGCTCCTGTTGATTTTTGGATCGTCTCTCTTGAATGCTTTTAGAAATGAATCCCAACTCACAGTGCAAATGTTTTATAATCAGCTTTTTTTTCCTTCCTACAATTTCCGATTTAATGCACATTTGCGCACAAATGCTGAAATAATTGCTACTTTAAACATATTTCCTTTTTTTTTTTTCGCGCTCTTGTGCATTGTTTACCAATGCCGTTAACAAGCTAGATGCATGCTGAGGCTATCTAAATGAATGTGCCAGTTTCTGGGTCTGGAGGCAATAGCATACGGTTTTGCTTGAAAATCTTGTAAACAGATCAGTTTGGATTTAGGCAGTACTACAGTTAGATGTGCAGGCAGCTTCACACCAGCCTGGCATCTGGGTGTGCACGGAGAGTAGTTAGGATGACGATACAGACAGGCTTTCTGCAGCACGAGTGTCAATTTGCTTTGCTTGTTATTTTCTGTCATTTTGATAGTCTTTTGAGGCAACAGAGCAGCTAATAAAGGCACAGCAGAGAGGCTGTAAATGTGAGTGGGAGGGGGAGGAAGGCACCCAGCTGAGTGCTGAACTTGTGTAGACACTGCCAAATCAGCTTAATTCAGATCCTTTACAAGCTGCACATGTGCGCATATCAAAAAGCCTCTCTTGCGTTCATGCATGAATACAGTTGGTTAATCAGGTTAGGTATGGTATGTAACATTACACTGTCAATGGCTGTCTCTATGTCTCTATAACAGGGCACATTTGATGTCCTTTATATATATATATATATATATATAAAGCCTATCCTACTTGTGGGTGTATATTTATTTACATTTTTTTTAATCCAATTCCAAATTAACATAAAATGTTCTTCCACCTGTGATATTGAAGATCATTTCAATTAACAAGTACATAATTATTGATGGTGAAATTTAGAGGAGGAAATGTACAATCTATATACTGTATTAATGATATCACCAAGGATATTTGATTTTCATGTCTAAGGCATAAGTGGAGAACATTTAACAAGGAGAAATCTGTTCTTTGTAGACTATATAGATAAAGGGTCAGACTACAGTATCAGATCACTTCATCATAATTAACTCTTGAAGCACTATTAGCTACCTGTGTTAATCAAGGCATAGAACAGCCACTGGAATGACTTTTAAATAACCCACCTAAGCAGCAGTGTTTGAACAACCTGCAGATCAGTGAAGGGAAGAGACACATTACAGGCCTTGTCATGGTTAAAATGCTTTGTGAACATGCAACCTAAAGACATCAGTGCCAAAACACTTGTGAACAGAATGTTCATCGAATTGGCAGAGATCCTTGAAGTATTTATAACCATGTATGTTTTTTTTTTAAACAACTAACCAAAAAGTGATTATTTTTCCCTTGGAGCTTCCTTGGCTTTATCTTAGCCTGTGGGTCTTTCAAAGAACATGGTATCATGGAAATGATAGCCCCAATGTATGAGCAGGAAGGAGAGGAAAAGTAACACTCCTACAGAGGCCCTTTCAGTTGTAATCGGAGCAGTAATACACACTCACAAAAAACAAGAACAGGGGAGTGGATAATCAAAGCCATACAAGCATGGCAGCCATCCTGAAAGAGACTATTCCACCTATAGATTAACATATGTGGCAGATGAAGGCAGGAATGGGGTTGCATGATGATTAGAAGTCCAGCCTCCTGTCTGCTGTGAAACCAGAGGATAAAGTCACAAATACAGCTATTATTTGATCAATTTTGTTTCATGTGATGATAGGCACAAGATTAATTTGGTTTCATCTTTATATTTACATATGGAGAAAAAAAAAAGTCTTCACTCCCATTAACTACTAAAAATCTAACCGAGAACAAGCATTTCTCGAAAGACATTTATCTGAAAGAAGGTAACAAGGATTACCCTAATGATAAATCCTGCAAATTTGATTCCTGCTGTCATTGTAAGTCGAGAGGCCACGAAGGAAGACAGCCGCATTGATTTGCTGGAGATCGGTGACTGCTGAATGAATGAAAACAGGCTTAAAAATCAAGCTTCTTGTGGTGGGGGAGGAAAGTTTGACCAATCAAGAGTGATGCCAATTGTAAATACATGGTTTCTGCTGCTTTCAAAAAGTCAGAGGAGTAGGGGGAAGTGGTGCAGGAGACATTCAACACATACACGTGCAACAAGATGGCCTTGATTGCACTCACTTATCACACACACAATAAAGCAGACATACATGCTATCAGTTCCAGCTGATTTATTTGTCAAGATACAGACTTCAGCATGACGACATGTAACGCATTTTCCTTTGCTACAAAAACGCAGATGGTCCATTTCAAGAGTATATTGCACAAAATAATGAAAAATAAAAAAATGCCATTAAGATGGTAAAAATGCAAAACAATTTTTTTTTTTAGTTTCACACCTGCTATTTGGGACCCATTCACACTGATATACATAAACTCCTAGTTTTACTATATTACAGAACATATACAATCTTGAATCTAGTACCAGCAATGAGGCCTAGAATTCCCCAATTCCATTGTACATCTCTAGAGAAACGCATGGTCAGATCTACACCTGTACATAGCCTAGAATGTGAAATCATATCAAGGCATTTTAAGATGCAAAGATGATGTCACTGAAACCTTGCATGCTTGAATCAATGAAACCGGGTAGAAGTGCCTGAAGAAACCTCACTGAGAGCACAGTAAGAACATTCCCTTTAACTGTACAAAAATATGCCAGAAAATATTTCACTTTTCACTTTTTTTTTTTTTAAAAGATGAGGTATGTTGGTTATGTATCAAAAACTCTTCCTGCCATACCTGTGTCCTAGAACAGTTTAATCTCCGCATCTCCATTGGCTGGAGGGTTACAAAAAAACTAATTTGTGGCATACAGAAAACAAAAAGGTCACATAAAACCCTCTGGAAAAGTGAACATCCTGAAGTGGTGTAGACTCGCCTCCTTCAGCTCCCTGTAGACACACGAGGTGGGATGTGAATGCATAGTTCATCTTTGACATTTTGCTCTCCACCTGCGGCCTCACATTGAATTAAACACCCATAAAACCCTGTGACGGTGACCAACTTTACTTTTGCTTCTCTTCTTCTTCCCATGTCACCTGTGTCGTGGCGTGTCCGCTTCCGTTTGCTCCTTGCGCCACCCGGAAAGGGGCACAAACCCAAGAGGCGAGTCTTAAAGAACCTGAAGATGCGCCGGTCTCCTCGCTACCCGAGGGCAGATGGGACGGTTAGTAGGTGAACACCAAGTCGGAGAAGTTGGCCTCAAGCCAGTCCCCTGCGATCATCTCGCTCAGTTCTGGCGTGCAGTAGTCCGGGAACTCGAAGTGGGAGCTGAGGCTGCCCTCGCTGAACGAGTCCAAGTCCTTATCCACCAGAGACAGGCACAAGTTCCCTGAAGCGTGGCTGGTCGGCTCTCCGCCCGCCGCCAAGTTCAAGCTAAAGTCGACCAGCAGGTCGTCCGCGTCCTCGCCGCACGATGACGACGAGATAGACGCCGAGCGGAAGGACGGTGCCGGCGAGAGCGCAGACGGCCGGCTCGTGTGGTGCGGCTGCTGCTGCTGCTGCTTCGTGATGTTCTTGAAGCTGTAAAAAAGTCTGGAGCCGGCTGTTGCGTTCGTTGCGCGCCCGGACAACTCCTCGTACATGCTCGCGCCCTCCGACTCCGCGGCGGAGCTCAGCGTGGGACTCGCCGGCACTTTGGCCACACCGTACGGCCTCAGGTGCTCCTCGTCGTCCTCGGCTTTAAAGCGCACCGGAGACTCGTCATCGTAGTCGTCGTCGTCATCTTCATCGTCGTCATCTTCATCGTCGTCTTCGTCGTCTGTAAGTTCCCTCTTGACCGACTTGCTGACTTTGAAGTTGGTGAACGCGTAGCCGCACCGGACGTCTTGCGCTGCCCTCGCGGTGACGCCGGCGCTGCCCGGTTTGCTGGCCTTCATCTTCGTGCACTTCTTTGCGGCGGCTTTGACAGCCTTGTTGCCGTTTTTCTCCGGCGACAGCGCGCCCGGTTTGGAGGAGTTGTCCAGCTTTGGTTTCTTCTTCGGTCTGTACTTGTAGTCTGGATAGTCAGCCATGTGCTGCAGGCGCAGCCGCTCTGCCTCCCGGATGAACGGGATCTTCTCGCTGTCCTTCAGCATTTTCCAGCGCTTGCCGAGTCTTTTGGAGATCTCCGCGTTGTGCATGTCCGGAGACTGCTCCATGATCTTCCGTCGCTCGATCTTCGACCACACCATGAACGCGTTCATGGGCCTCTTGATGTGGCCGGTGGCGGTCCGGCACCAGTCCGGTTTTGGCGGCACGGGGCTGCAGACGCTCATCTCAGTTTCCTCCGTGTCCGTGGCCTCGCGGGACGCGCCGCTCTCCGTCTCGCTGTGCTCAGTTTGCTGTACCATGATCCGCTGTGAGGCTGCACACTACCTCACACTCAAACTTTCTCTCTCTCTCTTTCTCGCTGCTTTCTCCACTCGCACTATTTTTTTCCCCTCCTTCCCGCAGCCTTAAAGCTCAAGTCAAACCTCTTTCCAAACTTACTGACTCCCTTCTTAACTACTTCTCGGCGTTTTTTTTGCACGCTTTCGGCGTCACAAATAATTATCCAATAGCGAGGCTTTACCCCGCCCCTCCAGCTCCTTCGACTGTTTCGTTAAACCCTCGCGTATGTTTCAGGGATGTGATTGGTTAAGAACATTGATGGGCGGAGTTAACGGTGTCAGACGCGCATGGGGAATTTGAAGAAACATGGGCTTGTCAAGAAGATAGACATCAGTTTATTGAACGAAACGCGCAGATAAGACAGTCTGGGGCTGGGCAGTCGAGAAATAAATTAATATTTTGTTGTGGTATGCTTGTTTTTTTTCCATTTATTAAAAAGTCATGTTGTTACAGTGCTTTACAGTGATTGTGGTGTTTGCTAGTGTGTAATACACTATACTACTGTGCTGTATAATACAGCACAGTGCACATGAATGGTCTCTACATAATAATAGAAAGAGTGTGCTATGTGTTTTAATATAGCATGTATAATCTACTAATGAACCTTAAGTGGTAGATTAGATGGATTTGAAATCTTTATGGAAAGACATTTCTAATAGTTCTGTCTTTGTGTGTTTGCATAGCTGGGTAAGGAAATGGGATGAGGAAAGGAGTTTGCTCCATTAAGGAGGATGAGAAGCTCATTCCCTGCAGGCCACCACAGACACCAGCAGCTTTAGGCTGCTGCCAAGCTTCCACTGATAATCAGCGCTCTCTCTCTCCCTCTCCCTCTCTCTGTCCCCTAGAGGGCAATCATTTACCCATCTGAAATCAAACTGCCCAGCCACCACTAACACTGCCTTCCCTTTGCTATTCTCATGTGGTGACACATTAGAAATGCAGTGAGTGGATCCTGCGCTGCCTCTCGTCTCCCGCAGGCAGTGCACGGGCACTTTTACACTGAGATATTGAGATATTGCTTCTGATTAATTTCTACCAGCATGGCACGCCACTACTGGCCCACATCACTGACCGACTGCTGAGGTGGCTAAAGATCTGCTGCTTAAGAGCCTTGAGAACCTTGGAGCATCTGCAATCATGCCATGGCTTATATCAGTTTAGATTTTCTATGATTTAATAATTACAGGGTTGTTTAGTTTACATCAGAATTTCGATCATCATTTGAGAATTTAATACCAAAATTGATCTTAATACATTGATTAAAAAAAAAAAATATATATATATATATATATATATATATATATGTACTGAAATATGTACAGTATAATGTACAGGACTTTGGGCTGGGTGTAAAGATTTAAGTGTGTCCTGCTGCACCCCCATCCCTGATCACCTACATACAACATCCTCCTCCTCCACCTCTGAGTGCTGGTGTGTTACAGTAAAGTATGTAGCATTTTTACAAGATACCTAACAGAGAGAGGAGGAAAAAAGGTTCCGATAGAAAGCGAGAAGGTGTGAGACAGAAAAAGAAGAGAGGCATTAAAAGAAAGAGAGTCCTCCAGATGGGAATGACTCATCTCATGGATGGTACTTATCGTCCTAAGACTGGGCGCTGCTGCTCCCCCCACAGCAGCACAGAAGGAAAGGATCGATAGCAAGTCCTGACTATCCACTATCTGATATTGAAGATGAAGGAATGTATTCCTTGTGAATGGCCCAGAGAATGGTGGGTTCGATATTCCCTCAATCTAGTCAGCTAACCAAAGGCCAAATTCGGATTAGGCAACGTTTAATAATAAAATTTCTCATTTCAGACATAATCTCTGATTATTCTACTGAAGCACGAATTTCTTTGGAATGTTTTTTTTTTATTTTTTTATTTTTTTTAATTTACCTTCAAGTGCAAACTGTGGAAAACAAATGTCACACTTTTAGAAGTAGCCATTCAGTTCGGGCGGAGAGTCACATTCACATAAATGAGTTAACTTTGGCTACATCCTGCCCATTGATTAGGAATGCGTCAACCAGCTTTGGTCTGGGGGGACATGGCTCAGCTAATGGCCACCGTTAGACGTGTGAACTCAAAGCACAGTTCAGCGGGTATGCAAATGGCCTGTTGTGGGTGTTATGTCACACTTTTGTTTCTGGGGGGGATGTAAAGCTGTGTGCCTAAACAGTTGTCAAGCTCTTTCTGGGGCTTATGGAGTTAGCTTACCTAAGCTACCTAACAAGCACAAGATTTTTTAAATGTCTAAGCGGAAAGTGTAGTTTATTTTCCGTAGAATATTTACTAAAATAGGAAATGTGATTTAAAGAGTTGCGTTGCTTATTTAAATTCTCAACAAAATGTGTATTTAGTTAAGAACCTCTCTGTTTTTCCATTACTTCACTTTTTTCCATTTGGCTGTGGAAAAGAGTGTTATCAGGGTTAGATAAGCAGCCTCAGAAGTGTAGTATATACTGTAACGATTCCATGTCCACCAACCTTAAAGACGTGCATCCTTGCTGTCTCTTGACGATTATGTAAACGAGGAGAGTGTCCTAAGCACTCTAGTGAGCCATATACATATACACACGCACACTACACTTGTCCGTGCTGCTTATCTGCCACTGTGATCTGAAACCACACAAACACCTCTGTTTATGTATAGCGTAGTAAGATGTTTAAGCTTTTTGCATAATTTTTTATCATGGTTGCTTTGTCACTACTGATGTCTGACCATTCCACATACATATAACGACCTTCTGTTCTTTCTGTATCTGATATAAACATCACAGTGACAAGTCTTGAAAGCATTTGAGGTTCACATTAGTAAAGGGCCTCATCCTTTCTGAAAATAAAGCTTGTGCAAAAATAATCTAAAACCCACTTAGCAGGAAACGTTATCAGATCGTTCTGTAAAGCAACAGGGTATAAAAAGGTTAGGCTGTAACATTACGCAAATAATAATTTAATGTTCTGAAATCTGCTTTCATGTACGGTCATGCTCTGAAAAGTTTTAGTTAAAGAATATTGCTCACACACTCTTGCTAGTTAAACAAAAATGAATTATGTCGCAGGATCGCTCATAAATTCGACAGATCAAATGTTCTCGCTAACAAAATGCCCTAGATATCATTCTGCAGACATAAAAGTTTTGTTAGCTGGGATCATTAAACAATTTCTGAATGCTTAGCTGGTTCAACAGCCATGTCACGCCAACTCATTTACAGTTGTTCCTGAATATAATCACAATTTATTCAAAGTGCTGCTCATGCTTTAGGGGAAATCATGAACGTTTATGTCTAGTGCTTGTCTAAGAAAGGTCTAATGTATTACATTTTCATAAATCAGCCAGCACTGTTGCACTGTTAGTTGAACTAACTACAAAGGATGTGTTCGGTACGGTAGTCGTTGTTTGTTGTCTCCCCGCCATGGCACACATTTACTTATTTGTGTGGTAATAGTAAACATGTATGCAGAGGTTTTTCAGAGGCCCTGACCTGCTATAATGAGAGTGTGTTTAGTCTGAAGGCCAGGTCCTGTGTTGATGGATTGCTCTGCCTGAAGGAAGGAGCTCTTTTTTTTTTTCAACTCTCTGACACTGGCAGTAGGAGCAGAGTGGACATCGACTTGCATGTGCATATGTGCCCTTTTCAAACGTATTGATTTACAGAAGCTTGTTAGGTGCCATATCTCTACATTTCATATGTGTGGGCTGGCAAAGGGCAAGACGGAAGATCCACAACACTGTTCTTGTTATATTAATGTACATGCCAGTTACATAAATGGCAAGCTAAAATAGTCTTTATTTTTTCATCATTTGTAAGGACTGTCCTGGGTCGTGCACGGTATGGGTAGTTTTTTTCTTCTTCTTTCCAATCATTTTTTCTCTTCTTTTCAGAGGAGGTAGTCTGAACTGGTCTTGGACTTAATGACTGAATCCAGTATGATTCGACTGCAGAAAAATGTGATGGCAAGAGATAAGATGAAAGACTTGGCGTAATGCTCTTTTTTGGATAGTCATCTTGCAAGAATAAGAAAAAGCAAGTGATTTCAGTCTTACCATAACAGCTGCAGAGGTGAGTAGATGCATGAAAAAAAAAAGTTTGCTAGCAAGCCACCCAAATGTTAAGGTGATGTACTAAGTAGACAAAACATCTGAAGAGATAAATCTCTGTCTACTATGTAAGACATAAAACAAGAATGAGCATGTTCTTATAAGAAAATAATCAATTACAGAGTGACGTAATGCTTTTATTACTCACAAGTTCATTATTTTCCAATTGCATGTCCTGAAGTGTTTCGTACTTGTATGACAATAACTTGCCAAGAGTTATTAAAGAAGTTATTAAAGAACACCACATTATACTTTTATATCGATAGATAGATAGATAGATAGAGTACTTATATTTGAATGTTATAAGATGTCAGTAAAAACATAAGAAAAAAGCATGACAAAATCACTTTAATGAAGCACCTTAGTGGTTAGCACTGTCGCATTTCACTTTTAGGTTCGGGTTTGAGTTTGCATGTTCTCCCCGTGCTTGGTGGGTTTCCTCTGGGTAACCCGGTTTCCTCCCACTGTCCAAAAACATGCAGATTAGGCTTATTGCCATTCCCAAATTGCCAGCAGCGTGCGAATGAACAAGTTTTATGTGTGTGCCCTGTGATGGATTGGCACCCTGTTCAGGGTGTGCTCTGCCTTGTGTCCTAAGATCCAGGCCCCTGTACGCAGGATAAAGCGATATAGACGATGAGACGATGAGTGAATGAGATTATGTGAAGCATCCTCCATACAAGTCCCTGAGACATATAACATATTTGAAGTAGCTCATTTTTGCCTTGTAGCTGGAGCTCCTGTCAGAATCATGCTGTTCGAGAAAATGAAGCAACCCTTTGTGACCTCTAATGTATGAGACTTTTACAGTGCTGTGGTATACTCCTGGTTATTAAAACTTTAAAGAACTGGCATACAGCTCTTGCTGTATATCTCTAGAGTGTTTGCTTTGCATGCTGAGCTGTTAAACAGTGCACTTCATAATTCATGAAGGATACGCATTTATGCCTAACATCATTAAAGCAGGTGTGCTTAGCACTGTGGTCGAGTGCAGCTGGATATAAAGAACTGATATAGTATGTACAGCTTGAAACTGCATGTGAAGCAGTTTAAAATGGATTGACATAACAATATACAAAGGGGTGATTTCTTTACATAATATCGATCATGTACAGTATGTGACTTCCAAAAACCAATGTTTATTTGAAACCCTTTTTCCATCCGCTATATACCAGCAAAGGCATTTTGTCCAATAACCTGTAATTTGCAAAAGTACAACTGCTTGGTGTTTCTTAAAGTTTTACTTTATGAGAGTTTGTGCATTTTTTTCACTGTATGTTCCTTTGCTTTTGAAGGAGTTTTGTGGCTGTAATGGTTTTAGATTGTGTGCAATCAGCCTGACAATGAGAAGTAGTTATCCACCACTGTGCAAGACCCCATGGCAGGGTCATGCTAGAGCCATCTATACTTTATCTGCTCAGCTTACAGCTCAAAGTGGCTTACTTTAAAACTTATACTTTCTCTTATAGGGGAAAAAAAAACATACAGCCCTATAGTATAATTTTCAGTTCACATAACTGACCAGTATCATTGCTTTTCACTTTGCACTTGTGACATCAGTATTACATTGTTTGGTTAGGGAAAATTATTTGGTTAAACTATTATTTTAATTGTAGAATGCAATATTTTTCTTACTGTTAACTCTTTAGACAGTAAAAAAAAATGCCCTGAAAAATGCCCTGAAAAAGCGGCATTCAAGTCAAATTAAGAGGTCAGGACTGTGCGGGGACGTGGCAATACCTCCCAGCCGAGTTCCTGTAATGTGCAAGTGGTGTTGGCGATTGATTGTGTGTACAGTTCTCACAGACAGATATGTCTTATCCATCGATTTTCAAGAATCATACGTTCTACTTGCTGAATGTTCATGGAAATGACTGCAGTGTTCTCCGAGCCACCTCGGTCGAGATCATCATTCACAGATGTGCAACCTGCTGTTTACAACATTCAAATGTTTTACTACGGCCTCACCACTGTCCTGTGCTTCTGTAAATGTCAATCTATTATATGCTTTCATCTAGTTTTGACTTGAACTTGTATATTGAAATTATAATGAATTTTATTTTTTTTTAAAGCGCTTGAAAATCCCAAACACACTCATCATCCATATCACTAATACAGAATCATAAGGGGCCTGCATCCATTCCCAGGCACGAGGCAGGGTATACCATGGACAGGGTGTCAATCCATCTTGGGCATGTACGCATACAGACACTCATACACGCACATGCTACAGGAAATCTGGAAACACCAATTAACCTAATGTGCATGTCTTTGGCGTGTGGGAGGAAACAGGAGTACTTAGAGGAAACCCACCAAGCACGGGGAGAACATGCAAACTCCATGCACACAGACCCCGAGGTGGGAATCGAACCTGGAACCTGGAGATGTAACGCAACAGTGCTAACCATTAAGCCACTGTGCTGCCACTTTAAAATCTATGCTTTTATCAGTTCTTGCATACCATTAACACTACTGTATCACCATTTATTAACGTTTTCCCCCCTATTTCTTATGAAATTGGAAAATGAAGTCACGTAGGCTCAGAAAGTTTCACAAGACGCTAATGTCAGAGTCTTTTTTTTCCCCCAGACAGTATTTACAGTGCACTGATTTGAACCCATCCCTTCCTGAAGTGTTGAATTAGTAAGCTGTCAGGGGCTTACTCACAAATTGCTCTTTGCTACTCGAAAATTGAAGTTCTTTCTCCTCCGCAAGCCTCTTCAGAGCGCTCCACCCTTAGGGCAGGCTAATTTAAAGGTAAGTAGAGGATGTCATCAATTTTGAACAAATAAGACAATGGTGCGGAGGGCGCAGGCAGTGGGAGGAAGCAGCGAAGATGGGTAGAAAAAGAAAAATACAAAGATAATGATCACAGCTTGTAGATAAAAGAAGCTATTATTTCACCCCAGTTCATCTCGTGTTGACATTCCAGTTAATTACCTGGTGCCTGGAGAGAGGAAGGCGTTTGAACAGGAGCACGCCAAACACGCAGCTCACTGCTTCAGAACAACCTGCAGGTAACTCTATCCACAGGTTTATCAGAGGAACCTCTCAGCATCCATCCTGAACATTGACATTTGCTTCAGTATAGTCAACAAGCGATTTAAAGTTCCAGTGGAATATAGTGAAATATGTTTGAATTATGAACTGGTTCATCAAGGTGTCCCCACATGATCGGATGGTTGGGGGTTCGAACACCAGCGGTACCGAGCTGTTGAGCTCTTGAGAAAGGCCCTTAATGTATCTGCTCCAGGGGTGCTGTGTCATGACTGTGTCATGACTGACTCCAGTTTCTAAACTGGGATATGCTACACTATGTAATACAACGCTATTAACTGTATTTGTTTACTGCTGTGTATATTTAGATTTCTGTCTGTATTCTGATTCAGGAGTGGGCGTGGTTTGAATCAGAAGATGATCATTGCAAACTGGACCGTTCGAAAAACACTGAAATTATAACTATAGTGCTATAGTGAAAATAAGTGATTTTTAAATGTATTTTTATATTAGTATAAAAAACAAGTATCAATTTGCAAGACATAATGTTTATTCAACTCCTGTACAGTTCCCCAATCTCAGCTACGTCACTCATGTTTATAACTAATCTCACGTCGACTTTTCCTATAAGCTTCCTATGTAATGTGGAGTATACTAGGGAACTGACTTTCAAAACAAAACTTTGGTTAATAAAGCTGACAACAGTACCCATATAACAATATTATGCCTGTGTGATTTTCTGGAGAATAGTTTATTTTAATTACAAGAAGAACATTCTTCATAGAACAAAAAAAAAAGTCAAACACTTTAATATTCATTTAATCGCCTTTGTGTGAAAATGATTCCTTACACTTCATGAAGCCTTCTTTCACAATTTCAAAAAAGTCCTGGAATATTCCATCAGGGTCATTCAGTACATTGAGGTCATCAGCTAACTTCATTTTATTGCCACATAACATTGCTGAGCCTAGACAGGACCAACTGAAGCACCCCACCCCCCCTACCCAAACACTCTGCCTCTGCATCTGGTTAGGGCAAATTATCTTGAAAATCAGAACGTCCCTAAGAGGTGGAAAAATCTTATCGAATGTGAATACTGGTGCTGACATTTCTACATCAATTCAGTGGCCTCAACTAGAGATTTCTGAAATCATGCCTGGGGCAGTTATTTCTTTTTGAACCTGTTAGCAATATTTTGTAAAAAGAGATTTTGTTTGATGTATTTCCCAAAAGAATCCTCATGCCCTTAAACTTAAACCCTGAAGATGATTTTGTTAGATAGGACATGCATTGAGAAAGTAGGTAGACAGACATTCAGACAGACAGACAGACAGACAGTCATGCAAGAAGATGATGATAGATAGATAGATAGATAGATAGATAGATAGATAGATAGATAGATAGATAGATGTGGTTACTTTTTATGACATCTTTCTCTCTACCAGGCTTACAGTCAGCTGTACATCTGTCTGGACACTGCATATAAGTAGACATGCATAAAAAGAGGCAGCAGCAGGGCGTCCCTCCCCCCAACTGCATGGATGTACACTTCCATCGACTGGCTCTAATGAGCCTGAATTGAGCCAGATGAAGCAGACTGAAGCTCAGTGTTGAGGGTGGTGGGAAAGGAGGGGGAGTTGGGTGGGTTGGGGGTTGCAGAATCAGGGTGAGATCTGATTACCATATTTTTTTCATAAGGAGACAGAAATATTACAATTATGCAAAAAACCTATATATTAGAACTACACATGTGACATTCATTAATTATATTCTATACAGTTTCAAACATTTTGTTTGTATAGATGTTCATCATTTTAATTATATTGGACGGATTTTTTTATTGGATAGTGTTATATACTTATGAATTGGTATATAAATTATAATGCAGTACTGATAATACAAACTATATTAATTGTACAGCTCTGTTAGGTTTTCACCATAATCAACCCTCAATTACTTAATCCTTACAATGAATGTGATCTTTATCCAACTTATAACCTGTTTTTTGTTGTTGTTGTTGTTGTTTATTTTAATTAAATTAAATTATAAAAAAAAAAACATTTCTCTAAAACATTTTGTTCTGTTTTCACATTGGGTAATGATTTCCCACATGACCCTTAGAGTCGACCTGTGACCAAAGAGCACCAGACAACCACTAACTACACATGGGAATAAACAAAAATATACCTCAAGCCAAAATAATATTACCAAACATGCTAACCTCATCACAAAGTTTTCTAATATACATAAACACATATAATATGTCTTAGGGAGTTTTTCTTTTTATGAAATGCCTTAAGGTGGGAAAGGTATGAGAAAAACTGATATCAGAATCTTAGTTAAGAGTGGCTGCTTTACACTTCAATTAGATTTAGTTTTTTAATTTAAAGTTACAATTTCATTGCAAAATACATTCATATGAACCGTTATGTAATGTGTGTTAATCTTAGGGTGAAGTTTTGTAGCCAGTTAGTAGAGAAGCGAACTTATCACCTTGGTTTGTTTAATTTGTTCAGAAGGTGGATGGGAATTGGCAGAGACCAAATTGGGGAGAAAATAGCTTAAATAGCAATTCGACATGATTCAACGACTATGTTTGTTCTAAATATTGGAAAATTCAAAGAGATTCTGGAGTTGAGCTCGAGGTTGTGCATGCCCAACATACTAGAGTTTAATAGAACTAGTTAGATACCTCTCTTGAAGCTTCAGGTTGGCAAAACGATCCAAAATGGTGTCTTGAGCAGAAAAAAAAACTAAACATCTTAGGCAATGACTTGATCAAATTCTTTCCCAGTTCTCTTTCAGTTATAATGACAGAATAGGTCATCAGGAAAAGCTGATAAACTGAATTGGTTTGCTGGTTCAAGGCTGTAAAATATGCACATATAGACCACTATTTTCCAGCTCTGCATATCAGAGAGTTGTCTTTGCCTTTTAAGTGTCTCCACTTAATTTTCCCTCAAACGTCAGTCATTTCCCTTCTTTTGTGTTATCTCAAAATGGCATTTAAATGGGAAAAGTACGTTTTACTAGTCTCCGTATTTAAGTTTCGTAGTTAGAACCCTGTCTGTAACGAATAGCAAGCTTCAGGTCTGTCTGTTATTTGCTGTGGAAGCTTATCCTGAAGGACGGGGGGAGTTTGTGACTTCCTTGCCACCTTAGTCCAAGGGTTTGCGTGTCATAAACTGAACCATAGCAAGCCCTGTAATCCAATTTCCTGTTTCCTGATCTCAAAAAGAATATATTTTTAACCTTCCTGAGCAGCACATGTTTTCAGGCGAAAGAGATTTTTGTCATCAGAACTTTTCCAGAGGGCTTCAAAGCATACAGTCTGTAGTTGTTTAACATCAGAATGAAGAAACATGCAAAGAACATGCAAGATTGGTGTCCATGCTCTGGGCAAGCAAATGTGCCTTATTTATATCTGTTAAATATCCAAATCTGAGACAAATCAATTTTATATAAGTGTACATTTATTAATTATCTTCTCTAGAGGTAAGTTCACCAAAATCACCCTTTTTTGTGTGTCATAGTTCTCTTTATGTCATTTCCAGTGGTAACAGTAGCATTACCTCACAGCCTTTGACATGAAGCACAGACCTAAATGATGGATGGCAGCCATTATAAGGCAAAGCCCCTCCACCCGTCTGTAGTGGCAAGGAGGCAGGGATTAATCTTACCCATTACAGAAAGGCTCTTATTAGAAGTACAGAGGAACCTACAGAAATTGAAACCTCCAGGAGAGCCTAGGTGACACAAGCCTCAGCCTTAAGCATCATTCGCGGAGCACTTCATTCTCTGACAACCTGCTGAAAGAACTGACCCAAAAGCGAAAAAGGAAAGAAAAAAAAATAATAATACAACACACTTCAGCATTGTAGCAATGTTTCTGAATGATTTTGAAAAAGTAATATGGATTATGTTACAGAAAATGTAGAAATGCCCCAAGGTCAGGCTGGGTCATCTTTTAGGTTTAGGGTTACTTGGTGATTTTCTAGTTAATGATTTTCTATGTATTGAATTCATTCAGTAAAGTATTTGGTAACACAATAACACAAAAAAACGCTCTTACGATGTTCTAAATATATTTTAGATTAATGTTTAGCTTTATACGTGCACATGCAGTATCAGTCAACAGTTTGGACACATGTTTAGATTTATTTTCTACACTCTAGAACAATACTGGATTTTTTTTCAAAACTATGAAATAACACACATGGTATTAGTTAATTAAGTAACAACAACAACAACAACAGTTGTTGACACGAAGGTCAGCTGTTCTGGAACAGTTCCTGCATGAACGGTATTCTCAAGCGCATTTGCAAGATCCATCAAGCACCGTGATTAATCTGGCTCTCGTGAAGACCTTCCCAGAGAAGCAAGAACAAAACGTATCTCTCCTGCAGAGGTGAAATTCATTTAGAGTTACCAGCCTCAGAAATCACCGATTAATAAACATCACCTCATATTAGGGCCGTTATGAAGGATTTACAGAGCATAAGCAGCAGAAACATCTCAATATCAACTTGCTTGCATATTTTGGACGTTTTACAATGGAGAAAGAAATAAAAACGAAAAAAAAAAGGAAAGACCATGGAATTAGAAGGTGTATCCCAGGCATTGGGGCACATGAGGGGGTAAACCCTGAATGGGGAGGCAAACCAATGCATGGCACATAAGCACACTCACTCACACTATGCCAATGAACCTAATCTGCATTTGTCTTTAGACTGTGGGAGAAAACCTAAGTACCAGGAGGAAACCAAGCATAGAGACAACACGCAAACTGTTAGGTGGGAAGCGGACCCTCGACCCTGCAGGTGTGAGGCCCCAGTGCTGGTAAAATGCATAAACAGCATAATAAAATGAATAAAATGGTACCTGGCATCTTAGGGTTCATATAAAATTATGCAATACCCTAAAAAGACTCTGAAACTCTCTAAGCACATTAAAAAAAGTTAGTCTGTCCAAGACTCTGAATCCAAAGCAGCTCTTAATGTTTCCTTTTGGTATGCAAACACATCTATTACTGAACTAAAGGACTAATGAACTGATAATGATTGTCATATGAGCCTCAGATTCATGAACAAAAAAAAAACTATTGTATATTGCAAGGTTTCTTTGTGTGGAGTTACTGTGTGATGACCAACATTTTTTGTACTTTTACAGTTATTACTTATATATAAGTCTACTTCTTATACTTGCCCTACTGGTTATTATACCGATATCCTGATTATTGACTACATTTATTTTATTATTTATTTTTTACTGCAAATGAAGCATCTTTTAAAAAGTGCTTTAAATATTTGTCTGAAATTTATACACACTCCAACCAGACTCAAATTTTATTGTATAGAGTTAGAATTTGCATAGACTTGCTTGTGACCATACACAATGTCAAGACTGGAAATCATTTCAAGATATGTTTACAGAAATGTATTTGTTAGTGAAAAAAAAATGGTTAGCAGGGTTTAGCAGGAAGAGACAGGTATATCTATGAAGCAGTTTTATTTCATGCTAATAAGCGATCCTTAGAAATGTGGCAAACTGATTAAACCAGAACGCAGCCACTCTGCCTCAATATTTTCACAGTAGTGTTGCAGCTACAGCTTAATGCTAAGAACACGTTCATCTAAGACGTTAAGTACAGCTCACTAGTCAGACAAACGTAGAACACATTGCAGACTTATTGGTGAATTATTGGTGAGTGGAACCATGAATGTCCTGCATAAAAACGTCAAATATATATTTCATTTACTGGCCTATAGAGTAAGAAAATAATAGTAAGAAAATACTCTGATGAGTTAAAAAAAACATACTCCAGGAAAGTCTTGCTTAATTTGAAATGTCTGCAGCTTGTACTTTCTAGCAAGAAAGCCTATTGAAGATGCAATGATTCATAGCAGATAAATAGTAGAATAGACCAGAAAAAAAGCAATGAGTGTTCATAATAATTTACCCAGACTATTTGTGCTGGCTTGTTTTCAATTTTCATGCACAGTTGAAGAGAAGGTGGGGGGTTCGCTTGATAAGAAGCAATGCCCATGCTGTTAGATTGATGGTTGAGTCGGAGCAGTTGACAAATCCATGTTAAACCAGCAGCATTACATCTGCATGAATGAGTTGAGGGAGGTTTTAAGGGAGGTACGATGTACAGTACATAATCTTATAGACCAGTCTATTATAGACGATTCATTTCCTGAGACAGTGCTGGTAAATTATTACTCGAGAGATTAGCGAAGGTGAACGGTGAAGAAGCTTACGGCAAAAGACAACAGTGACTTCTGCATGAACCTGTATTTTGTGTTTTCTTAGCTGAAATAATAGATTTTTCTTGTTGTTTTTTTTTTCAACTCAGACAATATGAATCTTTAATTCCTTGCTACACAAATTTTTTTTCACAACTTGCAATAAATAATAAATAAAGGTTTGTGGCTGTGAGTGTGTATAACCATTTTATACAAATACTATATATGCATTTTGAATTTAACTCTGAAGCAGTAGATAGATAGGAAGCAGAATTTGTCCTGGTTAATTGAAATTAAAGTATGCTGCCTTTTAAATGGGCTGTTAAATCCAGTTGACCCCTCAGGGTCTCGGTGTTGGAGAGCTATTACAAAAAAAAAAAAACCTCTCTTTTACATAATAATGAGGAGGTTGTTTTTCCCCCTCTCAAACCAGGGATTTGAGACAGTCCAGGAGACAGAAAATGTGATCTCTTTGCGTCTCTCCAAACCACCTGTTAGTGTTTATAAAGATAATTAGAAGCATGCATTTGGAGATAAAAGACAAGCATGTTCTCACTGATCACATTTTGTAGCGTGGTCAAGAAAGGCAAGAAAAAGATTCAATACGATTAAATCAATCTGGATTTTTTTTTAATGTCTTTCGCTAACAAGATCATATGTAAGAAAATGGGGTCCTAATCATTGTGTAATATTTTGTTTGTCTACACTTGAGTTTATTTTTGTACCAATTTTCCAACTAGCATGCCACCCTGCGCCATGAAAAATCATTACAACGTGTCAAATCATGTTGGGCACCGACATGCTTTAGCCTGTGGCATGCCACACAGAGGCAGGGTAAAATTACCCACCAGGGCTAAACACAGGAATGTGTCTGCTAAAGACCCAGTAAGAGACATGGAATTTTGCAACTGTCTGAGATTCTCAGCTGTATCTCTACTACTCGGGGAATGCGCTCTGGTTCAAAAATGATCCACCCATCTCTTCATCAGCTGATCTCAGAACAGTAACAGGTTGGAAAAGGCATCCATAAACAAAAGACACCCAAGCAGAAACACAAGTTATTTCTGGGTGGGCTGGACACAATGCAGAATATCTAACATGGTGAAAATATAACATGCTTAGAGTGTCTGAGAATTTTCCATAAACAACATACCTATAGAGCTACACAATGTAAATATAATGAACCCTGGATGAACTCCTGCACTGGTGTATGAAATTAATATACTTGGTAGAGATATGTACATATTATTTACCCTCAATATAAAACTTGCCTGAAATTTAAACTAGACAGACTGAGCATGTCTCATACCGTTCCGTCCATTTTAACGAACACACACACACACACACACACACACACACACACACACACACACACACACACACACACACACACACACACACACACACACACACACACACACACACACACACACACACACACACACACATGCACGCACGCAGAGTCCTAACATGCTCCCCTGTCTTTCTGAAAGCTTCCAGCTGCTGATATGTATTGAATATCCCCCTATTCCTTGTGTGGAATGCATTCCAGTTGTTGTGCCCCCTCTGAGCAAAACCTTTGCCATTTTGTTTTTCCGTCCTCGGCTGGAAGGATGTGGGTGACAATTTATAGAGCATGTCCAATTGCTTTGTATGTGTGCCAGCGTGGGGTTTTTTGTAACAAGTGTGCTGGTACAGTAGGTACATGGCCAGGGAATGCAGGGGGCTCTGCTCTCTGTGGGGGCCAAGTCCAGCTGAGTGGAGGAGAAAGAAAAAAAGAGAAAAAAAAGAAGCAGGAAATCACGATCCCCATCAAAGAGGTTTTTTATATGTGCTCGACGACTCTAATGACTGAAAGGTGTCTGGCCTGTGCTGTGTTCGAGACAGGATGAAGGAGGCAGTGAAACAGAAGACATGTCAGCTGCATGAGCTGTATCCATTTGCCAGCTTGTCTGCTCCACATGCACATTATTTTTGTTTCAAGGTGCACAACAGACGCGTTTTAGTCACACTCTGTGTTTGCCTTAAAAGATCTGAGATAATGAAGACGTGAGGAGGGGGAAGAAAAAAAAAACTAGCACAAGAAAAAGGCTTACACTAAGCAGCCTTAGGAATTAGGAACCACTAGGTTTTTTTTTTTTTTTTTTTTTTCCCAGTAGAAGTGAATGGGGTTCAGGGCAGCTGTTGGAGGCCCTGATCTGCTCCCATGCTGGCTGGCTGTTTGAAGAGGTTCTGCTGCTTTACGCTCAGTGTTTGCCTCCTTTGTCCTTGGATTGCAGTCCTCAAGGACCATGATGGATAGATGAGGGCTACAGCTGTACAGAACTATAGGTTAAAGACGGGGCAGTGGAAGTTTTTTGGGGGAAATTCCCCTGGTTCTAACATTTTATTTTACTGAGTACCAAACAAAGTGTGCTAGCTAGGAATAATCCATGCTGGTCCTTGTACTCTCTTTTAAACATTTGTAAATCTATTCCCCTCAGGGAAGGCGGCATGTCGCACCGGCTTCTTTTTGCTGCCCCTGAATGTTTGTGAGAATTTAAAAATCTTTTAAAACTACTTGGAGTAGAGATAGCTTTCATTAATCAAGAATTGAAAGGAGGCTTTATTGAACTCTAGATTATGCTAGGGTATTGTTGGTAAGTGAGAAATAAAAAAGAAGAAGTTTACAGGCTAAATAGTAGGGCTAACAATAGGGCAAAACTTGAATTATCATGCAAGATGATCTCACCTTGCATTGAATTATTAATTGAAAAGTAAAGGAACAATATTTGCATCTATAAAATGCAAGCATGCATAAGAAATGACTTTTTTTTTTTTTGCATGAGTGGGTGATGAGAATCGCATACGCGAAATGTTTATTTCAGTTAGCAATTTTACCTCAGTAACACTGAAGTGAGTTGATCCCACTTCAGAAGACATTGAAGTAGTTATCTAATCTCAAGGGGGGGGGGGGGGGGGATATGGTTAAAAAAAGAAGCATGGGAGAAAGGAAAAACTCTTATCAAAGAAAAGAGGGGGAAAAAAAAGATAGCGTAACATAATGCCTGATGTAAGAGATTTAGCATCAACAAGCAGAATGAAGTTTAATCTGCCTACACACGGTTCAAAAGAATTTAAAGTCTCCAGTTGACAAGGCTGTTAAAAATGACAGGACTGGTCAGTGCTGGTCTCATTAACTTTGCAGGGTCCGTCGCAATGGCCTGCTCATTCCTTCTGCATAAGCAGCATTTGGATGCAAACATTAAGCCTTATTGACCCTTTCGAAAACAAGAGTTAGAGGTGGGAGGCATCTATTCTGCTCGATCCTGCTAATCTGAACTTCAGCACAAGTGAGACAGAGCAAGCACCGTCAAGAATAATAGGCCTATTGATTTCTGCTGTGCCCCAATGTGCCTCTTTTTAACTTCCCTCCTTTGCCATTGAATATATCTGGATCACAATACAAACCCACTACAAACCTGAGGCACTGTTAAATATCCATATCTGAAAGGAGAGCCTGGTATGGTGCAACCAATGCTGGTGAACCACCAAGCAAAGCCTGGAGAGGAAGCAGGCATGTTTAGACTCTATTTTCGGCAATACTAACTGGGTGGATTGGCGTTATAGATTGGATCTAACCTTGTTGCTCTACAGTAACCCGAATGAACATGGTGAGAAGATTTCCTAGAGAGAATTGACTAGAAAAAGTGTGTGGGTGTAGTTCCCAAGAAGACAAGCAACACATATTGTTTTATACAGTGCTCTATGCCAAGCATAGTTTTGGCCAAGACTGTAGTCATTCCTATAAAAGTGCATAAAGTTTCAAATCATTTCCTCCATCTCTTCTGACCGGCACATGCTTCCCATTTATCCTATTTAGCTCATAAGAAACATGCGCCTTGCATAATATTACATGTGAAGGAGTGAGCACAGAGCCAGCGATGCCACACTTGGGCAGGTGATATTTGAGGTGAAAGTAAAGGGACAACATCATGCCAAAGCTACTGTCAGCTAGAAAGGAGGAGCAGGCTGTTTAGATATCCATTTATAGCTCACCTCAAGCACCCTTCTCTGTTCATTTGTCTTTGACTTGGCCGTTTGTTGGACAACATTAAATCAGGTAGACAACCGAGACAATTTCATTATGTGTTTAGATGAAGGTGGCAGACAAGTATGAGGGGAGTAGATGAGATCTTCTTGCTGCTATGCAAATGAAGCCTGGAGAACCCGCAGCAGGGGGGGCACCACAGTAGAGTGTTTGGAGACGTGGTGGAGAAAAGGCATTTGAAAAAGCTGAAACGGTCCTTTCTAATGTGTAGGCACTGGGTACCGACATTGGATATAACCAAATTGATTAGAGAAATTACACTGTTGGAATTTTAATCATCACAAACCTATTTCATGCGCAGAAAGTGTATTACTATGCCAGGCTTTTTTTTTTTTTTTGCAGATGCTTCAGGAAAACATAAATGAATACGCTCATGTGGCATATGTGTGATCATCAGCTAATGTGACGTTTCTCTGTATTGAGGAACACTATACTGAGGGTAGTTGTTGAAATGGATACTAAAGAAATATATACACTCCAAATTCATCAATTTTTCAACAAATCTTCATTTTTGTTTTTCAACTTAAGCTCTAATTGTTTGAGAGAGAGTCGTCTTTCATAATGGGAAGAAACTGTGTGGCGTTGCCAACATCATTGTGTGGTAATGAATGGATACCAATGAATACCTGTGTAGCCAGAATTACAATTCAATGATCCAGTTGGATAAACCTTCATAAGAAATGCTAATCATTAAGGCATAGTAGCTGTATTTTTAAATGTATACATATAGTTTCGATCTGTTATTCTGGACTTTTTAACACCTGACCCTTGACTGAAATCCCTGTTCTTTGGGCAAAGGATTTCCTACATACTTGGGAAACATGATGCAATTCCCAAAGCATACAGTATTCCTGCACTAATCATATACAGTAGCACATCCGCTACTTTCATATTGCTTTTCGAAAGATTTCTTTAAAAGTGACTTTTAAAAACCTCGCCATAAAAGGCCTTTACTGCTGTCTGGTGTCTCTATTAAAAATGTCTCATGAAAGTCATCACATTGAAAAGGGAATACATACTGAGTAGATCCTGTGTGGATTACTGGAGTGACCTTGATCCTATCGTATTTTAATACACTTTTCCTAAACCACACTTTGATTTTATGATTCTGCAATGACAAACTCACATATGGGGAAGTGCACTTGAATGGATCGACACTTCAGACTGAAAAGGCCACAAGGAACACGTATACTATAGATTTCACTATACTGTACAGTACAGCGTGGGCCATTTATATGGATAGATCTTAATAAAATGAGAATGGTTGGTGATATTTACGTCCTGTTTGTGACACATTAGTATATGTGAGGGAACAAACTTTTCAAGATGGGTGGTGACCATGGTGGCCATTTTGAAGTCGGCCATCTTGGATCCAACTTTTGTTTTTTTTAATAGGAAGAGGGTCATGTGACACATCAAACTTATTGGGAATTTCACAAGAAAAACAATGGTGTGCTTGGTTTTAACGTAAGTTTATTCTTTCATGAGATATTTACAAGTTTCTGACCACTTATAAAATGTGTTCAATGTGCTGCCCATTGTGATGGATTGTCAATGCAACCCTCTTCTCCCACTCTTCACACACTGATAGCAACACCGCAGGAGAAATGCCAGCACAGGTTTCCAGTATCCATAGTTTCAGGTGCTGCACATCTCGTATTTTCACAGCATAGACAATTGCCTTCAGATGACCCCAAAGATAAAAGTCTAAGGGGGTCAGATCGGGAGACCTTGGGGGCCATTCAACTGGCCCACGACGACCAATCCACTTTTCAGGAAAATGTTAATCTAGGAATGCTTGGACCTGACACCCATAATGTGGTGGTGCACCATCTTGCTGGAAAAACTCAGGGAACGTGCCAGCTTCAGTGCATAAAGAGGGAAACACATCATCATGTAGCAATTTCAAATATCCAGTGGCCTTGAGGTTTCCATTGATGAAGAATGGCCCCACTATCTTTGTACCCCATATACCACACCATACCATCACTTTCTTTGTTCCAACAGTCTTGGAGGGATCTATCCAATGTGGGTTAGTGTCAGACTAATAGCGGTGGTTTTGTTTGTTAACTTCACCATTCACATAAAAGTTTGCCTCATCACTGAACAAAATCTTCTGCGTGAACTGAGGGTCCTGTTCCAATTTTTGTTTTGCCCATTCTGCAAATTGTGTGCGCCGATCTAGGTCATCCTCGTTGAGATGCTGCAGTAGCTGGAGTTTGTAAGGGTGCCATTTGTGAGTAGCTAATATCCGCCGAAGGGATGTTCGACTAATGCCACTCTCCAGTGACATGCCGCGAGTGCTACGCTGTGGGCTCTTGCTGAATGAAGCTAGGACAGCCACTGATGTTTGTTCATTAGTGACAGTTTTCATGCGTCCACATTTTGGACACTGAACCAGTTTCACGAAACTTAGCAAGCAGTTTGCTAACTGTAGCATGGGAGGTGGGTGGTCTCGTAGGGTGTCACATGACTCTCTTCCTATTGAAAAAACAAAAGTTGGATCCAAGATGGCTGACTTTCAAATGGCCACCATGGTCACCACCCATCTTGAAAAGTTTGCCCCCTCACATATACTAATGTGCCACAAACAG